>PVJI01013515.1:0-47724 GCA_004026765.1 Micronycteris hirsuta
TCAAATAAGTTTTCAATCTCTTGGTCTTCCTCTTCTCCTTCTGGCAGCCCTATGATCCGTATGTTGGGCCGTTTATAGATGTCCTGGAGGTTTCTGAGCCCCTCCTCCATTTTTTGAATTCTTGTTTCTTCATTCTTTTCTGGTTGGATGTTTTTTTCTTTCTGCTGGTCCACTCCATTGATTTGAGTCCCAGTTTCCTATCCCCATTTGTTCCCTGTAGATCTCTCATTTGTTCAAGTAATTGCCTCATTTGTTCAAGTAATTGCAATAATTTTTCTTCGAATTCTGTGGCCATCCTGATTACCAGTATTTTAAACTGTGCATCTGATAGGTTGGCTGTCTCTTGGTCAGTTAGTTCTGGAGCTTTGATCTGTTCTTTCATTTGGGCCATATTTCCCCCTCGGTGCGCCTGTTACTTTAAGGGGCGGAGCCATAGGTGTTCACCAGAGTGGGGTAACTCATGTTGCTATTTCTTAATGCTGTCTGTGGGGGCGGGGTAACCCTCTTCACTGTGCTGTGACGCAGCCTGTGGGGGCAGGACCTGCGAGAACAATGGCGCTTGCTCCACTCTCCACATCCACACCACTTCCCTCAAGCAAGTTGAGCCCCTCTGCGCTGGCTCCGGGGTCAGAGGACAGGCCTGCAGAGTTTCAAGCCCTCGTGGATCTCCCCAACGAACTCTCCTGTGAGGCCGGGGATTCCTCCTGCTGTCTCACCTCCCACAGGTGTTTTCAATCGGTGGTTTGAGGTTTTATTTCCTAGCTTTGATGGGTTGCGCCCTGTTTTTTCTCCTGGTTTGTCTGCACTCGAATTAGGACCTGCCCGGTCCACCAGTCTCCGCCCCGCTGGTTCCGGGTAGGCTGGGCACTGGCCACGTTTTGGTCAGGCACACCTGTCTCGGAGTGCTGCAGCTTTGCCAGTACCACTCCACAAACCACGGTCTTGCCGTGCGCTCACCACCCAGCTCGCTGCGGAGTGGCTGTGCGCTCTCTCTCTGCCTGGCTATGCCCTGCTTACAAGACTGGATGTAAGTGTCTTCTTTAACTCCTTGGTTGTCGGACTTCCTCTCAGTTTGATTTTCTGTCAGATCTGGCTGTTTTTGTTTAATTAAATTGCTATTTTTTCCTCGTTTGGTTGTGTGTGGAGGCACGGTGTGTCCACCTATGCCGCCATCTTGCTGGAAGTCCATTGGTAGCTTCTTGTATGTGCCCTGACTGGGGATTGAACCCACAACCTCGGTGTAATGGGATGAAGCTCTAACCAACTGAGTTACCTGGTCAGGGCTAATTTGTTGTTTGTCATAATCAGATTCTTATTCCCCTTCCCCATGGTTGATTCTGTTTGTGGATAGCTGTCTCCTTGTTCTGAAAGAAGAAGGAAATCCCATATTTCTTATTTGGATGTCTTCCTGACCTCACTCACACAGATCTTTATTCTCTGATATCTTTTGTGCTTTTTCCCCTACCACAGTGCTGGCCATCCATTTCTTCTGTTTTTCTCTTAACGTTTATATCATGTCTTCCATGTAGGGACTCAACTGGGATTTAAGAATCATTTGTGCATCCCAGGAAAAGATTGACGCTATACATGGCAGAGTGAACCCAGAAGCTGTCTTAACTTGGTGAAGCGCTGCTGGAAAGCATTTGATGCCAGGGTGTTGTTAAAGTTATGCCTAGGAACCCATTTTTTCCAGAAATATTTTGATACTATTGCCAGTTCCTTACCAAATTGAACTGAATCATCTTTTTGCTGACATGTTGCCAACTATTCAGTTCTAAATTATCATTTCTACTCAGATTCCCAGCCCATGGATAATCTTCCTCTTTCTAAATTTTACACCTCAACCATTACTCTTGCAGGTTGTTTTTTACTTCACTTCAACCTTGTTCCATGCTTGCAGACCCTTGCAGTGAGCAAGCATCATTATATAGACCTTGAACATCATATGCTCTAGTACAAGTGATGTCAATGAGTTTGAGTTTATTCAAATTATTCTACACAGCTTCACGTCACTAGCAGGAAAGTTCCTATAGGAAGCCATCTGTAGAGAAACAACTAGTAGACCCTGCTTCGCTTCTCTGTGTCCCATCTTATGCTCGTGTCTTTACCTTGTTGAGATCTCCACCATTGACTGACCTTTGGGGCCAAGTACGGTATAACAATGATTTATTCAGAGTCTAATTCACTTGTCTTGAAAATAATTTTATAGAATCATGTAACTGTTACAGATGGCCATTTCGGATTAGGATATTCCTTCGCTATAAAGTCAACATATTCTTCACCAGCATTTCCTGTTGTTCAGGTTGCTGTTGTGGAGCAGAACATGTGGAGGCACCAGTTGAACAGAGCTTTTCTGTAAAAATGTCACAGACAAAGAATCCCAAGTTAGCATTATCTTCCAGGAAGAGCCACCCTTGTGAGAGTTGTGGGCCCGTCTTGAGAGACATTTTCCACTTTATTCAGCAGTATGAAACACAACATAGCCTTAAACTGCTGAGGTGTGGGGCATGTGCAAAACAATTTTATTTCAGTACAAAGTGTCACCAGTACCAGGAGCAACATGTGGGAGAGAAGCCTTTCATAAGAGTTGTGGACAGGATGTCAATTGAGAAGGGCTGCAATTTTGATGTGTCACTAAAGCTTTTTACCTGTGTGGAGGTTGGACAAGACATCAATACAGGGTCAAGACATCTCCAACAACAGGCTACTCATACCAGGGAGAGATCAATTAAAATCTCGACATCTGGGGTGACTATAGGGAAAAGAAAAAATTATTCCACCCTGAATCAATGTAAAAAAGTCGTTGCCTGCAACAACACGTTTTTTGAGAATGACGGTGTTCATACTGCAAGACATTATCTTATGTGCCATATTTGTGAAAAACATTATACCAGAATATCTAGTTTTCATTATCATCAGAGAAGTCACACTGGAGAGAGACCTTATGAGTGCAGTGAATGTAAGAAATCTTTTGTCAGTAGCTCTGGCCTTCATTATCATCAGAGAATTCACACTGGAGAAAGGCCTTATGCATGCAGTGAATGTGGGAAAACGTTTACCAGTAAAACTGGATTTTGTTACCATCAGAGTGTTCACAGACCTGAACAGTCTCATGAATGCAGTGAATGTGGGAAATCTTACCAGAATCAGTGCTCTTCGTCATCATCAGAGAATTCACACAGGAGAAAGTCCTTACAAGTGCAATGAATGTAGAAAATCTTTTCTCAATAGCGCTAACCTCCTTTATCATCAGAGAATTCATAATGGAGAAAGGCCTTATGAATGCAGTGAATGTTGGAAATCTTTTACCAGTAATGGTAGCCTCCGTTATCATCAGAGACGTCACACTGGAGAAAGGCCTTATGAGTGCAGTGAATGTGGGAAATCTTTTTCTAGTAGTCCTGGCTTCCATGTTCATCAGAGAATCCACACTGGAGAAAGGCCTTATGAATGCAGCGAATGTTGGAAATTTTTTACCAGTGATGGTGGCCTCCATTACCATCAGTGACGTCACACTGGAGAAAGGCCTTATGAGTGCAATGAATGTGGGAAATCTTTTACCAGTGATGGTGGCCTCCGTTATCATCAGAGAGTCCACACTGGAGAAAGGCCTTATGAGTGCAGTGAATGTGGAAAGTCTTTTTACAGCCATAGTGGCTTCCGTTACCATCAAAAATTACACTGGAGTAAGGCCTTATAAATACACTTAATGGGAGAAATCTTTTAGCCAAAATTCTAACCTTTCTTCCCATGTAAAAGTTCACATGGGGGCATGGTCTTAGATGTGTAGGAAAGGCACTTTTTCTCACCTTTTGACAAATGTATAGGGAAAGTTTGAAGCCTTCCGTGTGAGAATCAGATCTCATACAATGAAATATCTATAGTAAGGAGATTCTCCAGATTGGCTTTGGTGGTTTTTTTTAAGATTTTATTTATTTTTTTAGACAGAAGGGTAGGGAGGGAGAGAAACATCAGTGTGTGGTCGCCTCACGTGGCCTCCACTGGTGACCCAGCGTGCATGTGCCCTGACTGAGAATCAAATTGGTAACCCTTTGGTTCGCAGCCCACACTCAATCCACTGAGCTACACCAGCCAGGGCAGAAATTGTTTTTTATGTGGGAAGCATGTGTATCTAAATTGTGCTTTCTAACTTACCCAGATCTATGACAGACCCATGTCACTGAATATTTCTCATGTACCACCTATATGGTTACCACATAGGTTTCACTGCAGATTTCACCTGCATCACCTGTATGGTTACCACAGATGTATCAGTCACCTTTCTAATGTGCTCATAGAAGATAACAGTTTTCTGATTTGTTGGAGAAAATTAGGATTAGCCTAAGTTTTTAGATCTTTCTCATTTCACACTCACTGGTTGGTGTATTGACCGAACTCATTGCTAGTCCAGAGAATATCAATGGAGTTCAGCTGCCAGCGTGCAGAATGGTTTTTTTCAGGGATAGGTATCAGTGATACATTTTTGAGTGCCCATGCAAGAACTGCTAGACTCGTTCCCTTTTCAATTGTAAAATAATGAAAGCTTTTTTTTGTAGTTCTTTAATGTTGTGTTTATTGTGTGGGGTAGTTTATATGCAAACTTAGGTCCTACAGGCATGAAGTAGTGAACAATTTTATGTGTGTCTCAAAGTTTCTCTGCCTCCACGTGGACAGTTACTGCTCAGATTTACTCAGCAGTTTTTCACAAATTTCCATTCCTTATTGACTGTGGGCTCCCGGGTTCTCTTGAGAAGTCTTGATGCTGTGAGTTTTGAGTGACACAGAGAAAACTCCAAGGGGAGGGTAGCTCTGTCACCATCATGTATATCTGGGAGCAGCATGAATTTTTTCCTTGTTTGTAAATGTTACCAACACTATTGAAGGGAATCGCTGGCCCAGGTCTTGTGGGGCCATGTGCCATAATGTCTGCAGTTCCGTGGGTGATGGTCACTAGTTGTAGCACCATAGAGGTTAGGGGAAACTGGTTGCAACAGAAACATTGTCCTAAGGTGCTGGAAGAGACTACAGCTAACTAGATGAAATGTGCCTCTTCTGAGCATGCATCCAGACATGTTTTTGAGGCAAAACTGCAGGATCATTGTGTACACAAATGACACGGTTTACAGGAGTATTTATCTACTGTTGATTCAGACACTCATTGAATATAATCAAAAGCTTTGTATCCATGGCCAGGTTGCTCAATTGGGTAGAGTGTCATCTTGATCTGATAAAGTTCTGGTTCAGTCTCTGGACAGGGCACGTACACAACCCAATGAATGAATGTACATGTAAGTGGAACAACAAATCCTCCCTCCCTCTCACTCCTTTCCTTACTCATTCTCTTTCCCTCTAAAATTGATGAAATTAAAAACAAATGTTTTGAATTCTGTCCCCTCTCAGATGTTCATGTCAGAACACCTGGTGCCCTGGTAAAGAAAGATAAAATGTGTATCTATAATTAAGGGATGTGACTATTTTGACTGAGCCAGCAGTAATGTTGGTTTCATTGAAATTTTATTGTTGGCTATATTTGCTCTCAGGCAAAATCTCTCCCAGAGCCCTGGCTGGTGTAGCTCAGTGGATTAAGCACGGGCTGGGAACCAGAGGGTCCCGGTTCGATTCCCAGTCAGGGCACATGCCTGGGTTGCGGGCCGGGTCCCCAGTGAGGGCCATCTGAGAGGCAACCATACATTGCTGTTTCTCTCCCTCTCTGTCTCCCTCCCTTCCCCTCTCTCTAAAAATAAATAAAAAAAAAAAAAAAAAAATCTCTCCCAGAGCCCATGAGAATGTGAATTGAATATAGAGTTGCTGAACCTATTTTCACAAAAAGGTTGGATATACAAATTTTTTAAATCTGGAACCATTTTATTTTTATTTTCTTACTTTATTGATTACACTATTATAATTGCCTAATTTTTTTCCTTCCCTTTATCCTCCTCTGCCCTGCACACCCTCTCCCTTCAGCATTCCCCCCATCCCCCGCTTAGCTCATGTCTATGGGTTATACTTACAAGTTCTTTGGCCTCTCCATCTCCTATAGTATGCTAACCTACCCTTGTCTATCTTATGCCAACAACTTATGCTCTTTATTCCCTGTATCTTTTATTCCCATTGTCTCCAACCCCCTTCTCACTGATAATCCTTCATGTGATCTCCATTTCTGTGGTTCTGTTCCTATTATAGTTTGCTTATTTTTTGTTTTTTAGGTCCAGTTGTTGATAGTTGTGAATTTGTTATTTTACTATTTGTAGTTTTTGATATTTTTCTTAGATAAGTACCTCTAACATTTCATATAATAAGGGTTTGGTAATGATGAACTCCTTTAACTTGACCTTATCCAGAAAACACTTTATTTGCTCTTCCATTCTAAATGATAGCTATGCTGGATAAAATAATTTTGGATGTAGGTCCTTGCCTTTCATGACTTCAAATACTGCTTTCCAGTCCCTTCTTGCCTATAAAGTTTCTTTTGAGAAATCAGCTGATAGTCTGATGGGCACCCCTTTGTAAGTTACTCTCTCCTTTCCTCTTGTTACTTTTAAGATTCTCTATCTTTCTTTAATCTTGGGTAACTTAATTATGATGTGCCTTAGTGTGTTCCTCCTTGGATCCAATTTCTTTGGGACTCTGGTCTTCCTGGACTTCCTGGAAGTCTGTTTCCTTCACCATATTGGTGATGTTTTCCTTCATTATTTGTTCAAATAAGCTTTCAACTTCTTGTTCTTGTTCTTCTCTTTGTGGCACCCCTATGAATCTGATGTTAGAGTGCTCAAAGTTGTCCCAGAGGTTCCTAGGCCTCTGCTCACTTTTCGAATTCTTGTTTCTTCATTCTGTTCCAGTTGGATGCTTATTTCTTCCTTTTGTCCCAAATTGTTGACTTGAAAGCCAGTTTCCTATCCTTCACTGTTGGTTCCCTGTATATTTTGCTTTATTTCACTTTGGGTGGCCTTCGTTTGTTCCTTCATTTTGCGACCAAGCTTAATCAGTTCTGTGAGCATCCCGATTACCAGTATTTTGAACTCTGCATCAAATAGGTTGGCTATCTCCTTGTTGCTTAGCTCTTTTTCTGGAATTTTGATCTGTTCTTTCATTTGGACCATATTTTTTTTGCCTCAGTGCACCTGTCATGTTTTTAGGGGGTTGAGCTTTAGGTATTTGCCAGAGTGGGGCAACCTTCTCTGCTGTGTTGTGGCACTGTCTTGGTGGACAGGTCAGAGAGAACAATGCTCACTTGCTTCCCTGTAGCCCCACTTTCCAACAAACTCTCATGTGAGACTGGGAGTTTCTTTCACTGTGGTAACCCCCACAGTAGTTTATAGCTAGCTTTGAGTCTTTAGTTTTCCATTTAGCCAGTCCTGCCTCGCTTGCTTGGTCTGCCACCTTGCCCTGTGTCTTCTCTCAGCTGCCTTTCTTCCCATCTCTGCCTCTCCAAATGGTCTGGGTGAGTGTTTTTTTAACTCCTTGGTTGCCAGAGTTCCATGCAGTTTAATTTTCTGGCACTTCTGGTTGTTTATTGTTTTAGATTGGTGGTTATCCTTCTTTTGGCTGTGTAATGAAGTGAAGTGTTTCTACCTACACCTACACTTTGGCTGGAACGCCTCTCTTTTTGAATTTTAATCTGTTCTTTCATTTGGACCATATTTCTTTGTGTTGACGTACCTGTTACATTGTAAGAGGCTCAGCCTTATGTATTCACCAGGGTGAGGCAACCCACTTTGCTTGGTTGTGGCACTGTGTGTGGGGGAGGGGTCCTAGAGGCAATAATGCCACTTGCCTGCTTGCTCAGTTCTTGCCCTACTTTCCATCACTTCCCTTGCTTCCCAAAAGTAGATTGTGCCTTTCAGGTGCTGATTCCTGGGTGGCTGGACTTGTGTATGTTCTAGGAATCCACAGGCCTCTCCAATGGACTCTTCTGTGAGAGTGGGAGGTTTTCCACCTTCTGCAATTCCCATAGGTGTTTACAGCCAGAGGTTTTGAGTCTTTATTTCCCTGTGCTGGAATCCTGGGTTGCACAATTTGTCTTACTCCCCAGTTGTTCTTTCTGGCTTATCTGCATGAGAAAGTGGGATATCCTGGTCCACGAGCTGGCACCCTGTCCACCTCATCTGTCAGCCACACCTCACCCCGTGTCCTCTCCACTGTGGCTTCCTGTCTCCAACCTCTCCTGCCAGTCTGGATGAATGTTTCTTTAATTCCTTGGTTGTCGGATTTGTTTTTGAATTGGTGGTTATCCTTTTGTTTGTGCAAGGAAGTGATGTGTATCTACCCACCCCTCCTTTTTGGCTGGAACCTCTAAAATCTTGAACCATTTTTAATAAGCTTTTATTAGTAAACATCATGATTCAAGTGTAATATTTGATCAGTCTTCACAATACACAACACCATCACCATAGTCATAGTACTGTCTTTTATTGTCACTGGGAATTTACTTCATACTCATTTTCATCTCCTGCCCTTCACACCTCCATAAGTAAACATTGAGTTACATTCCATTCTAATAGATTAATTTGGAATTTCTTCAGTTTATATAATGATAATAGTATTTTTATGGTTTCATTTACATTGCATGTATAATTGGAGTTTTTTTTAATGATCTATTAGTAGGTCATCTGTTTTTGCTGAGAAATATTCTTTGGAGAAAGTATTATGAGTATATCCATTGAATTAGGTTATTTCTAGTTTTTTTACTTTAATACTGGTATAAATATTTGTGTATAATTGTTTATATGGACATAAGTTTCATATGCCTTTGTCAGTAACTCCGCCTGAGTCATAGGGGAGGTGAATGTTCAACTTACAGAGATTAGCAATTTGCTATCAAAATCTATTGTATTTTTTGCATAATTCTAGCAATGCATGAGGGATTCACTTCCTCCACATCTGAGAAAGTATTTGGTTTGGTTAGTCATTTTTTCATTTAAGCTTTTTAAAAAAGATTTTATTTATTTATGTTTAGAGAGGAGAAGGGAGGGAGAAAGGGAGAGAAACATCAATGTGTGGTTGTCTTTCACACTTCCCTTGCTATGGACCTGGCCTGCAACCTAGGCATGTGCCCTCACCGGGAATTGAACCAGTGACCCTTTGGTTCACAGGCTGGCACTCAACCACTGAACCCACCAGCCAGGGCTAAACTTTTTTAAACATTGCAGTTCTACCTCACTTGTTGGGTCGTGTGTTTCTAAGGATTCATGGTACTCTTTTTCTCATATGTGTATTTGCTATTTCTTTCTGTTTGCTAAACTGTCTGAGCCTATGTTCTGTCTAATCTGAGTTGGGGAGTTTTTCATAATTAAAGGACGTAAAAATAACAAAGATCCATATTGAAATTTCAATCATTTGTTGCCCTTTTTATTGTATTAAGTAAATGTTTTTTTGTGTTGGACTGATGCGTTCAATTCATTTTTATATTTTTTTATGCTGTGCACAATAAAATTGACATTATTCATTTTAACTTTGAGTATTAACATTTTTATTTTCAAAATCTTGTCATTTCATAATTAGGCTTTCGCTTTCTAGTATTACCCCATTTTTCTGGCCTTCTATCATGGGGGGTTTTGCATTGGAACAAGACGCAAGGAATCCAAATGGTATCAGGATGGGTAGAATGTTTTGGACTCCAAAGGCGCAGTGCAGAGAGAAATGGAAGCCATTGATCAGACTTGTGATGCCCTGGGTCAGGCACCCATGATTTGAATCCCAGAATACCAAATATATTTGGGACTCACACGAAATGTCCCTCTTGTGGACTCGGATTCAGTTTTCTCCTTTGTGAAATGAGTTATCTGGTATATCTACCCCCTGAGCTGTTGGAGGAAGTGAAGTACTAAGGTGTCCTTTTGCAGTGTAGCAGCTGTGTCTCCAGCCTCCTGGGCTTGAGCAACTCCTGCTTCTGCCTGTGGAGATACTCCCAAATCAGGCACTCCTTATTCCCCCAATGTCCACAAACACCTTATTTGAGGGTGTGCATTTACTGCTGATCCACCTACAGGAAAGCAGGTACTTTTGGTGCAGACCCCTCAGTATTCTGTCCCAACCAGGGAATATTCTGGTGACTCACTAGAACTCCCTGAATCTAAGATGGTTGAATATGACATGCAGATGAAGATGGCCTTATCTTGGCCTTTGAAGATCATTGAAACTAACAAAAGTATTTGTCATTGAAAGGATTTTAGGGTCTGCATTTCCCCATTTTCTCTAAATTGTTACAACAACCTTGGAAGTAGAAACTAACACTGAATGGCTTGAATCATCCAGGATTAAAGAAATGAATGAGGTTCTCCAAGTTTACTCAACAGATAAATGTCAGATTCAAGAGGCTGGATTTTAACTCAGTATTTTGGCTCCAGAGCCACAGACATTCTCCACCACAAATGTGAAGCTGTCACTGGTACACATACACTGCCTCAGTGTATGGTCCTCACCAGGGATTCTCATCTGAGGCTGGTCTTTGCATTGGTGCAGTTATCATGATTCTCTATTTTCCTAAAATTTCAGAACACACCGTTATTGGGACTATATATAGGTCAACTTCTTTTATGAAGATATACTTTACTTAATTCTGAATATAATTTACAAATGTGTTCATAAACTTACCACATGGAGAATATCTGATACGTCTCACCTGATGCCTTCATTGTCTGTAAAAGACAAATTTTCTTTCACTATGATAATTACAATAACATTTTCACATTAACAAAAACACCAGTAATCGCCATTGTTAAACTGTCAAGCGTTTAAAAATACTGATTTTGAATTGATGTTCAAATTATACAGTAGGCTTTCATTTAATGTTTATATTATGTGATAGTATTTTTGTTTCAAATTTATGTCTTGTGTTATATTTGTCCTGTACTTATGATGGTGTAAGTAGGTCATTTGTGTGATAAAAATTTCCAGACTCTAATTCAGGAATACCTCTTTTATTATGACTCTCTCTATTGGGCTCACAGATAATGGGTTTTTATGAACATGGACTCCAAGACCCTTCACCAGGAAAAGAAGACAAATTTCTTTAGCCATTTTCAGGATGTGTCTTTCATGAGGACTTGTCATTTCCCATACGCCCTACTGGCAGATCTTGGTCTTCTCTGTTGGAGTGATGTAGGAAAACTCTTGAGCCTTGCCTTGGACTCTCTGACCCACGATACCTAAAATAGCGTGTTGAATACCGGCAGAAGCCTAGCCAATGAAGGGTCAGAAAAGGCGTTTCCGTTATCGCGCACGGAGGAGGGCGGGACTTCCGGCGCTCTCCTCAACGTCGGCATTTTTGCATCAGGCATAATCCAGTTAAATAAATTCTCGGGAGCTCCAGATCGCTGGAGTCTGGTGGAGATGAGGGGGCGGGGAAGGCGCCAGCGTGGTGGTCCACACAGAACATCGGCAACTAAGCAGCTAGGCGATGCTGCCTGGGAGACTGGCGCTGGCACCGGAACGGGGGCCGCCATATCGGGGGCGGTCTCCTCTCCCTCTGCCACTGTTAGGCCTCGCCCACAGCGTCCGTTTGTGACCTCGCTGAGGTGCGGGACTGAGGTAAGTGCACGACCCCTCATTTGTCCACCCCCATCACCGAACACTGTATCCCCGTGTGCGGGCCCCTCGTTGAGGACAGTGAAAAAGTCTCACTTGAAATGGAAGTGTTGTGATTCCTTAGGACCCTGTAAGTACAGTGCAGGGTAGACAAGAATCATTTTCTATCTGAAATTCACTTGTGGATCTGGGTGGGGAATTTTGAAGCAAAGGTGAGAGGCAGGCAGGGAGGACGCAAAGCCTCATTGCAGGCTTTCGTGGGCTTTGGAATCCATCAGAAAACGGGTTGGGCTGGATCCTGCTGGAACCTGTCAAGCACTCTACAAGTATCTACTTAATGTGTGAGTCCTGGGAGACTACTGTGTTGTTGAGCAGGATGATCTTAGAGCTGAGGGCGTGAACTTGGAGTGGGATGTGAAGGTGGCAGACATTCCTCAACGGTGTGCACAACTAGAGGAACCTTCAGCTGACGGTCCTGAGTGCCTGGTGTGGGAACTTCAGGGTGCGGCTTAAGCTTATGTTTGCCTGTGTTTTGTAGGCATGATCTGGGAGACTCAGTGGTATGGCTTGTCAGGAAGGATGGGACCCTGTACTCATGGCCCTAGGCTTAGATGGCATTTTTCTGCCCTCGCCAGCGTCCGGAAGATCACCTGCTGTTGCTGAAAGTGATAAAATGATTAATGGGACTGTGATTAGAAAGCAGCCAGCACTAGCATTAGGGCGTGGTGTGCACACTGAACTGGGAGCCCTGCAGTAAATTGAGTGTGGGAAAGATTTCTAAAAAATAGGATTGTGGTTCTCAGATAGACAGCTCTGGCCTCATTTGTCTCCATTTTGCCAGGTTGGTGTGACCTTTGCGGACGTTGCCCTATACTTCTCTAAGAAAGAATGGTACCTCCTTGGTGAGGATCAGAGACGCCTGTACCTGGATGTGATGCTGGAAAACTTTGAACTTATATCCTCGCTGGGTAAGACCCTCATTGTCGTCAGTGATGTGGACTTAGCTTTTCATTTCCCATGCTCCTATTCTCTAGGGGGTGCTCTCTACTCATCTGTGGACTGCAAGCACTGCTCGATTTTCCAGTTTTCTGAGTAGCTGCTTTACTTGGTAGGGCTGGTTTTTGCACTTTCCTTTTGTCAGTGTGTAATACCAATACGTGTTGTACTGAAGTCATAGGGAAAGATTTTTGGTTTGTAGTGTTGCAGGGAGCCTAATGGATATCACCTTGATTAAATGAAGAAAAACATTTTTTCTATTCCTGTTGTTCATTTATACATTCTTTTTTGGAAAATTTTCTTGACTTCTTTTTTTGGCTAATGTGTCCTTTGTATATTTTATATATTAATTCCTTTTCACAAAACAAGTATTTTTTGTTGTTGTTGCATTTTGTGTAATTGTGCATTGCACATATTGTGGCCTTTCTTATTTTTTGTTTGTTTTGCTTTGGGTTTTTTGTTTGTTTTTGTTTTTTACAAATTCAATGTTTTTGACAATGCAGCATTCAGCAAGTTTAGTGTTGCCATTTTTTCAGCAGGCTTAGATTCTTGTAACCAGTGTTTGGTGATAATCTATTTTTAATTATATGTAATTTCTTTAATTTTTTAAAAATGTTTTTAAGTGTATTTTATTGATTATGCTGATGCAGTTGTCTCAGTTTTTCCTCCTTTGCCCTTCTTCTGCCTGTTACCCCTATACCCTCCAGCAATCCCTTCCCTGGGCCATGCATATAAGTTCTTTGGCTACTCCATTTTCTATATTCTTCTTAATATCCCCCTGTTTATTTCATACCTACCAATTGGTATGTCTTAGGCCCTGCACCTTCCCCACCATTCTTCTCCTTCCCTCTATCAGCTGATAACCCTCGAAATGATCTCTGTATCTGTGATTTTGTTGCTGTCCTGCTTGTTTGCTTAGTTTGTTTTTTAGATTCAGTTATGGGTAGTTATGCATTTGTTGCCATTTTAATGTTCATAGTTTTGATCTTTTTATTACATAGTTCCCTGTAACATTTCATATAATTATTGGCTTGGTGGTGATGAACTCCTTTAGTTTTATCATGTCTGGGAAGCACTTTATCTGCCCTTCACATCTAAATGATGGCTTTGGTTTTGATCACTTTGAATACTTCTTGCCAGTGCTTTCTAGCCTGCAAGGTATCACTTGAGAAATCAGGTAACAATCTTAAGGGAACTCCTTTGTAGGTAACTGCTTTTCTCTTGCTGCTTTTAAGATTCGCTCTTTATCTTTAACCTTTGGGATTTTATTTATGTGTCCTGGTGTGGTCCTCTTTTGGTTGTTTGAGACTCTGTGCCTCCTGGCCTTGTATTTCGATATCCTTCACCAAATATGGGAAGGTTTCTTTCATTATTTTTATCAGAGCAGTTAACAATTTTTTGCTCTTCCTCTTCTCTTTCTGGCACTCCTTGATTCAGATGTTTGTACATTTGGAGATGTCCCAGAGGCTCCTTATTCTATTCTCGTGTTGTTTTTTTTAATTCTGATTTCTTCTTGCTGTTCTGATTGAATGTTCCCTCCACTCTTGGTTCCCTGTTCATTTTTCTTTATTTCACTTAATGCCATCTTCATTTTTGCCTGAGTCTTTTTTCTTTTATTGCATTACCCTATGATCTGTCTGAACATACTGAACATAGTGATAACCAGTGTTTTGAACTCTGCGTCTGATAGGTTGCTTTTCTCCATTTCATTTAGTTCCTTTCCTGGAGTTTTGTTCTGTTGTTTCATTTGGATCATATTTCACTGTCTCATCAATTTGGCAGCCTCTGTGTTTATTGTTTCTGTGTATTAGGTAGAGTTGTTTTGACACCCTGTCTTAGTAGCCTGGGGTATTGTAGAAAAGGCACCTGTAAATTGTGTGGGGCAGAGCCTTAGATAGTTGACAGGGCAGGGCAACCCATTTCACTGCTTTGTACCTCTTCAACTCCTCTCCTCCCCATATGCATGAATGTGACTTCTTTAAATCCTTGGTTGTCAAACTTCCATACAGCTTGATTCTCTGTCGAATCTGTGTGATATTTGTTTTGTAATCTAATTGTGATTTTTGCTATAGTTGTGCTAGGAGGTGAAGCATGTTTACTTATGCCTCAATCTTGGCTGGAAGTTGTAGGTTTTTTTAAGACAAAGGTATTGTGTTATTAATAGCCTGCAGTATAACCCTGACCTTTGTGGCTAACTTCTTTGGGCGTCATCCTACACAACAGAAGATCGCCATTTCGATACCTGGTCAGTTTACATGCCTGGTTGCTGTTTTGGACCTAGGTCAGGGCGTGTTCGTGAGGCACCCTATTGATGTTTCTCTCTCACATCGATCTTTCTTTCTGTCTCTTTCTCCCTTCCTTCCCTTCTCTCTAAAAATAGATAAAATCATTTAAAAAGTAGTATGCAGTATAGCAGTGTTAACCTAACTTTATTGTTCATGGGGAAATTTTTTAAAAATTGTGAATTTCTATATCACAATATTCGCTTTATTTTGCCAAGCCTGCAATACCTCCAAATGGTACCTTTAAATGATTTTGCAAGTATTTGCTCTAATCCTGTAGATTGCCTTTTTATTTCATTATGATAATTGCTATCATGCTATATCGAAGCTTTTTCATTTGTTGTAGTCTGGACTGTTTGTTTTTGCACATTTTGTCTGGTGGATCTTGTCAGATCCCAGAAAATCATATCCACAGCAAATCTCCAAAGCTTCTTCTCTAAATTGCCTTGAAGAAGTATTAAGTTTTAATACTTTTATTTAATTCTTTATGTAGATTAAGTATTAAGTTTTAATACTTTTATTTAATTCTTTATGTAGACTAAGTATTAAGTTTTAATACTTTTATTTAATTCTTTATGTAGATTGAGTTCATCTTTATCAATGGTATTTAGTTTTGTTGTTTATTTTTAGAGCAAGGTAGAGAGGAAGTAAGAGAGGCAGAGAAACATCAGTGTGTGGTTGACTCTAGCACACCCCCTACTAGGGACCTGGCCTGCCACCCAGGCATGTACCCTGACTGGGAATCGAACCAGTGACCCTTTGTTTTGCAGGCCAGCACTCAATCCACTCAGCCGCATCAGCCAGGACTCTTTTTTATAAGTCTTGAGGTTTAACTGTCAAATGTTAATTGAAAGCCTGTGCCTGTGTTTATTTCTGTGTTCTCTGTTCTATTAATCTATATTTCTGTTTCTATTCCACTGACACACTGTTTGGTTGCTTTGGCTTTGTAATAGATTGAAGTCAGGAAGTGAGATACCACCAACTTTGTTCTTGCTCGAGATGGCTTTTGCTGTTTGAAGTCTTTTGAGATTCTATACATTTCGGGATGTTTTTTTATTTGTGTGTAAATTACCATTGAAATTATCTTAGAAATTGCATTTAATCTGTAGATTGATTTGGGCAGTATAGACATTTTGACGATATTATATTTTCAATTCCAAGAACAGATGTCTTTGCACTTATTTGTATTTTCTTCCATTTCTTTTATCACTGTCTCATAATGTTCAGTGTACAGACACTTCACCTTTTTGGTTGAATATATTACTGAGTGTTTTATTGTTTCTGATGCTGTTGTACATCTGACTACTTTCTTCATTTGTTTTTTTTTTTTCAGTCCTGACTGTAGGATATGTGTATATACTTAAAGACTGAGGCAGGAGAGAGAGAAAGAGAAAAAGAGAGAAATCGAACAGTTGTCTGTTGTATATGCCAAACCTGGTACCCAACCCTCGACCTAGGTATGTGTTCTGACTGGGAATTTAGCCACGAACCTTTTCGTGTATGGGACGATGCTCCAACCAACTGAGCCACTTGACTGCGGCCATTCACTTCTTTATTTTTTTTTTATTTGAATATTTTATTTATTTATTTTTGAAGAGAGGGAAAAGGAGGGAGAAAGAGAAGGAGAGAAATATCAATGTGCAAGAGAAGCATTAATAGGTTGCTTCTTGAATGCCCCTAGTTGGGGACCTGGACTACAACCCAAGCATGTGAACTGACTGCTAATCAAACCAGCAACCTTTTGGCCCACAAGCCAGTGCTCAGTGCACTGAGCCACACCAGCCATGGTTCTTTGTTTCTTTCTCAAACAATTTATTATCATTGTGTAGAAATGGAACATATACCCTGGCTGGTGTAGCTCAGTGGATTGAGCACGGGCTATGAACCAAAGGGTCGCTGGTTCGATTCCCAGTCAGGGCACATGTGTGGGTTGTAGGCCAGGTCCCCAGTGGGGGGCACGTGAGAGGCAACCACACGTTGATGTTTCTCTTCCTCTCTTTCTCCCTCCCTTCCTTCTGTCTAAAAATAAATAAATCTTAAAAAAAAAAAAGAAATGGAACATATATATAATACATATGTATATTGTATAATATATATAATTGCATGTTATGTATTTATACATTATATATAATTATATACTATATAGTATATATAATTATGTATTACATAATAACATATAAAATATGTATAATAATTTTTTTTAGAGAGAGGAGAAGGCAGGGAGAAAGAGAGTTAGGGAAACATTAATTTGTTACCCTTTGTAGGCACCCCAACTATGGACTAAACCCACACCCAGGCACATTCCCTGACCTGGAATCTAACCAGTGACCCTTTGGTTTGTAGAATGATGCCCAACCAACTGAGCCACACCAGCCAGGTTGGAACTGATATTTGTATATTGAATTTCTATTCTGTAACTTTCCTGAATTACCTATTTAAAAAAAAAATGATGGGGTCATTTTTGGAGAGAGGACAAGGAAGGGAGAAAAAGAGAGAGAGAAACATTGATGTGAGAGAGAAACATCAATTGGTTGCCTCTTGTACAGGCTGGACCAGGACTTAACCTACAACTCAGGTGTGTCCCCAGACTGGGAATTGAACTGGCAGCGTTTCACTTTGCAGAATGGCACCCAACAAACTGAGCCACACTATGATGGATTTTTTTGTGGATAGCTGTCGTCTTATTCTGGGAGAGGGAAGAATTATCATGTTTATTATTAGGCCGTGTTACTGAAGTCACTCATAGATCTTTTTTCCTTGGTCTCTTTTTTGCCTTTTTTGTTCTACCACAATGCTGACCATCCACCTCTTCAGTTTTGCTCTTAGACTTTATATCATCTGTATTGCATGTAATGGCTCAACTGGGATTTAAGGGAGAGAGTAACTTGTGCATATCAGGATAAACATGACTTTATCCATGGCAGGATGGACAGAGAGGTGTCCTTGCCTTGGTGTACAGCTGCTGAGCAGGGTCTGATGAAAGGGCTTTGTTAAGGTCAAAAGTAGGAATTCATTTTGTTCTACAGTATTTTGTTTCCATTGCCAGTTCCTCACCCCATTATACTTATTTTTGTTTATTGTTGAAACTTTGTCAACCTCTCAGTTCTAGGTTATCATTTCTACTCTGATTCCTAGCCCATGGATAACCTTCCCCTCTCTAAACTTTGCATCTCAGCCATTTATTTTACAGGTTCCATTTACTGCAGTTTGAATTTTGTCCATTCCTGCAGACCGTTGGAGTGCACATGATCATTATATGACCTTGAACATCATATGCTCCAATACAACTGATGTTTATGGGTTGGAGCTTACTGAAATTATTCTACACAGCCTCACATCACCAGTAGGAAAGGTCTTGTAGAAGCCTTTTGTGTAGGAACAATAAGTAAAACCCTACCTCTCTTTTCTGTGTCCCATTCTATACTCCTGTCTCTCTCTTCATGAGATCTCTACACAGACTGACCATTGGGGCCAAGTAATGTATAACAGCCATTTATTCAGAGTCTCACTCACTTTCCTTGAAAACCATAGAATCATGCCTAGCTGTGACAGATAGCCACGTATGATGTGGATATTTCTTCCTTATAAGGTCAACATTTATTTACCACCCTTTTTATTTTCTATTCAGGTTGCTGCTGTGGAGCAGAGGATATGAAAGCATCAAATGAAGAAAATGTTTCTATAGAAGTGTCACAGGCAAAGAAACCCAGTATACCTTTTTCTCCCTGGCATTGCCACCCTTGTGAGAGTTGTGGGCCAGTCTTGAGTGACATTTTTCACTGTATTGAGCAGCAGGAAACACAACACAAACAGAAACTGCTGAGATGTGGAGCATGTGGAAAACAATTTTATTTCAGTGCAAAGTGTCAGCCTCACCAGGAGTACCACGTGAGAGAGAAGCCTTTCATAAGAGGTGTGGACAGGATGTCACTTGCAAAAAGTTGCAATTTTAATGTGTCCCAGAAGCGTTTTACCTGTGGAAACATTGGGCAGGACATCCTTACCAGGTCAGGACATCAACAACAGGCAACTCAAATCAGGGACAGACCAAATGATATCTTGATGTCTGGAGTGACTCCCCAAAGCAGCAAAAATCATTACATGCTGAGTGAATATAAAAAAGCAATTGACTGCAACCACACATTTCTTGAGAACAAAGGTGCTCCTACTGGGACACAGTGTTTTGTATGTCATCAAGGTGGACAATATTTTACCAGTATTTCTAGTTTTCATTATCATCAGAGAGTTCACACTGGAAAGAGACCCCATGAGGGCAGCGAATGTCTGAAATCTTTTAGCAAGCTCTATTATCTTCATTTACATCATGGAGTTCACATTGGAGAAAGGAATTATGAATGCAGTGAAATTGGGAAATCTTTAATCACTAACACTAGCCTTCATTATCATCAGAGGGTTCACACAATAGAAAACCTTTATGAGTGCATTGAATGTGGGAAATCTTTTACCACTAGCACTAACCTCCAAGATCATCAGAGATTTCACACTGCAGAAAGGCTTTATGAGTGCAATGAATGTGGGAAATCTTTTACCAGAATTAATCACCTTCATTGTCATCGGAGAGTCCACACTGGAGAAAGGCCTTATGAATGCAGCGAATGTTGGAAATCTTTTACCACAATTGGTGATTTTCATCGTCATCAGAGAGTTCACACTGGAGAAAGGCCTTATGAATGCAATGAATGTGGGAAATCTTTTACCACTAGCACTAACCTCCGTTATCATCAAATCTTTCACACAGGAGAAAGGCCTTATGAGTGCTATGAATGCGGGAAATCTTTTACAACTAGCACTAGCCTCCGTTATCATCAGAGAAATCACACTGGGGAAAGGCCTTATGAATGCAGTGAATGTGGGAAATCTTTTACAAGAATGTATCACCTTTGTTGTCATCAGAGAGTTCACACTGGAGAAAGACCTTATGAGTGCAGTGAATGTGGAAAATCTTTTACAACTAGCACTAGCCTCAGATATCATCAGAGATTTCACACAGGAGAAAGGCCTTATGAATGCCGTGAATGTGGAAAATCTTTTACCAGAATTAATCACCTTCATTGTCATCAGAGAGTTCACACTGGAGAAAGGCCTTATGAGTGCAGTGAATGTGGCAAATCTTTTACCACTAGCACTAGGCTCTGTGTTCATCTGAGAGTTCACACAGGAGAAAGGCCTTATCAGTGCAGGGAATGTGAGAAATGTTTTAGCACTAGCACTAACCTCCGTGTTCATCTGAGAGTTCACACAGGAGAAAGGCCTTACTGTTGCAGTGAATGTGGAAAATCTTTTACCAGAATTGATATCCTTCGTTATCATCAGAGGGTTCACACATGAGAAAGACCTTATAAATGCAGAGAATGTGAGAAGTTTTACAGTCATACTATTTACAGTTATAATCAGAGGTGTCAAAAGTCTTTCAACAAAAATTATAACATTCTCCACACATGACTTCACATGGAGGATTGTCATAGAAGGGTAGGAATTATACAGATTCTTTTTTTTCTTAATATTAGTAATACCAAAAGAAATTCTTTTAAGCCTGTTCATCTGAATCAAATCATTTAAAGCCAATCATGTACAATAGATTTTGCATAAATTTTTTTTCCTGCTGCATTTCTATTTTTCTCTGTCCATTTTATTATTTATTTTTTTGAAATATGTTTTATTGATTACGCTATTAAAGTCCCGTTTTTTTCTCCCATTTATTACCCTTTGTCCTCCACCCCCCTCCACCAGTATGCCCCCCTTAGTTCATGTCCATGGGTCATACATATAAGTGTTTTGGCTTCTCCGTTTCCTATTCCTAACCTCCCCCTGTCTAATCTGTAACTACCAATTATGCTTCTTACTCCCTGTACCTTTTCCCCCATTCTCTCTCCTCCCCCTCCCTGCTGATATTCTTCCATGTGATCTCCATTTCTGTGATTCTATTCCTGTTCTAATTGTTTCCTTAGTTTTTGTTTTTGTTTTTTAGGTTCAGTTGTTGATAGTTGTGAGTTTGTTGTCATTTTACTCTTCATTGTTTGTGATCTTCTTTTTCTTGGTAAGTCCCTTTAACATTTCATATAATAAGGGCTTGGTGATAATGAACTCCTTTAACTTGACCTTATCTGGGAAGCACTTTATCTGCCCTCCCATTCTAAATGATAGCTTTGCTGGATAGAGTAATCATGGTTGTAGGTTCTTGCCTTTCATGTCTTTGAATACTTCTTTCCAGCCCCTTCTTGCCTGCAAGGTTTCTTTTGAGAAATCAGCTGACAGTCTTATGGGAACTCCTTTGTAGGTAACTGTCTCTTTTTCTTGCTGCTTTTAAGATTCTCTTTAATCTTGGCTAATGTAATTATGATGTGCCTTGATGTGTGTTTCCTTGGGTCCAGCTTCTTTGGGCCTCTCTGAGCTTCCTGGACTTCCTGGAAGTCTTATTTCTTTTGCCAGATTGGGGAAGTTCTCCTCCATTATTTTTTCAAATAAGTTTTCAGTTTCTTGCTCTTCCTCTTCTCCTTCTGGCATGCCTTTGATTCAGATGGGACATTTACAGTTGTCCTGGATGTTCCTAAACCTCTCCTCATTGTTTTTGAATTCTTGTTTCCTCATTCTGTCTGGTTGAATGTTTACTTCTTCCTTCTGTTTCAAATTGTTGATTTGAATCCTGCTTTCCTTCATGTCACCATTGATTCCCTGTATATTTTTCTTTCACTTCACATAGCTTTCACTTTTTTCTCTATTTTTCAACCATACTCAACCATTTCTGTGTGTTTCCTAATGTTTTGAACTGGGCATCTGACAGGTCGGCTATCTCTTCATCGCTTAGTTCTATTTTTGGAGCTTTCACTTGGGCCATATTTTTCTGATGCCTGTTACGTTGTAAGGGGAAAAGCCTTTGGTGTTGGAGGGGACAGCCCAGGTCTCTGTGTTATGGTGTTATATGTTGGGGGGGAGGGTCTGACAGGGAACAGTGCTGCTTGCTCAGCTCTTACCCGGCTTTCTATCACTTCCCCTGCTATCCAGAAGCAAATTGGGCCCTTCCGGTGCTAATTCCCAGGTGGGTGGGCTTGTGTATGTTCTAGGACCCTGTGGGTCTGTCCAACAAACTCTCCTGTGAGGCTGGGAGTTTCTTCTGCTGCCACAACCCCCATAGGTTTTTATAGCCACGGGTTTTGAGGCTTTATTATCCTGCGCTGGAACCCTGGCTTGCATGGTCTGTCTTGCTCCCCAGTTTTTTCTCCCAGTTTATCCACTCTCAAACATGGGACCTCCAGCCTTTGTCTGACCATGGGTCCCCTCCACCCCGACTGCCCATCTCCGCCCCTCCTACCAGTTTGAGTAAATGTTTCTTCTTTAACTCCTTGGTTGTCGGGTTTCCATATAGTTCGATCTTCTGGCACTTCTCCTTGTTTTTTGTTTTTAAATTTTTTGTTGTCCTTCTTTTGTTTGTGTGAGGAGGCAAAGTATATCTGTCTTGTCTCTGTCCATTTTAAATTCCACAGCCCCATAATTTCATTATGTGGGAAGCCAGTGTGTCCATGTTGCACTTTTCAGTTTACCCAGGTGTCTTGCCAGATATCTCCATGTCACTCCATATTTCTGTTGCTGAAGATTTTTTAAATTTTATTTTATTTTATTTTATAGTTGGGGAGAGAGAGAGAAAGGAGAGGAAAATCAGTGTAAGGGAGATACATCATTTTATTGCCTCTCACACAACCCCTCTGGGACCTGTCCCACAACCCAGAGCTGGGACTGAACTGGCTACGTTTAGGTTCGCAGGCCAGCACACAATGCACTGAGCCACACCAGCCAAGGCAAAATTAGGAGTTGGCTAACTTAGGTTCTCACTCCTTTTTCACTCACTAGTTGACGCACTTTTAGCCCAGAGAATATCATCTGAGTTCAGCTGTCAGCTTGCAGAAGGCCTGTTTATTTTCAGGGATGTGCTGTTACCAGGTATCAGTAATAAATTTCTGAGTGTCCACATTACCCCTGTAAGAACTGCCATGCTTCCTTCTTTTTGGATTGTAAAATAATGAAGGCCTTTTTCTCTAAATTCTTTGTGTGTGCTGTGTATTGTCTAGGGTAGTTTATAAGCAGATTTGTGCCCTACAAGCATGAAGTGGTGAACATTTGTATGTATGTCTCAAACTTCTCTGACTCTAGGTACAGTTTGTTGCAGAAATTAATTCAGCAGTTTTTCTCAAACTTGAATTCCTTCTCATAACTACCTAGGCAAGACTAGTGGGCTCTCTAGTTTTCATGGGAAGCATAGATGCTATGAATTTTAGGAGACACAGATTACTCCAAGAGGGAGTCGCTAAGACAACCTTAAGTACGTATGGGTACAGCATGAATTTTTCCTTTGCAAAGGATGCCAATGTTTTGGAGAGAATCTGGCCCATATTTTGCAAAGGGCTGTGTGTCATACAGTTGTGTGGGTGATGATCACTAGTATCTCCACAGGGGTGAAGGGAAACTGATTGCAAGAGAAACCCTGGCCTAAATAGGTGCTTGAAGAGACTGCACCTAACTAGATGGAATGTGCCTCTTCTGAGTAATAAGTAAAATTTTTTCAAAAATTTGAAGATTTTGGTCATCTATTGGATGTTAATGTCAAAGCCATTGGTGCCCTGGCAGAAAAGAAAAATAAAATAAAGGGTATCTTTAGTTGGGGGATGTTGCTTTATGACCCACCCAGCATTCTTGCTGCTTTCATGGCAGTTTTTTTTTTGGCTATGTTTGCTGTCACTGAGGCATAGTCTCTCCCAGGGATCATGAGAACATGGATTGAATATAGACTTGCCAAACCTATTTTCAAAAGGTATTGAACATAAAGTTTTCAAATCTTGACCCATCTTTAAAAGTTTTAATTAATATATTTGAAGTATGATATTTAGTGAGTCTTCACATAAAAACAAATCATCAGCATAGTCATAATACTGATTGTATCTGTTCCTGGGAATTTACTTCATGGCCTTTGTTATTTTTACCACCTCTTCACCTATCTGTAAGTAAACATTGATTTACATTGCCATATATATTTGGAGATTTTTAACAGTGGTATCTCATACGTTTGGCTGAGAAATATCATTGGTGATACCACTGTAGAAAGACCTTGTGAATATGGGAAGTATTTCAGTGGAAAATGTGAACTTTGTTCTCATCAGAGTATTCACACTGGACAAAGTCCTTGGAATGCAGTGAATGTGAGAAATCTTTTATCAGTAGCACTATCCTCCATTATCATCGGGTATTTCACACAGGAAAAAGACCTTATGAGTGCAGTGAATGTAGAGAATCTTTCATTGAAAAGCAGCAACTTCATTGTCATCAGAGAGTTCACACAGGAGAAAGGCCTTACAAGTGTGGTTAATATGGGAAATCTTTAGCCAAATTTCTAATCTTCCTCTGCACATAAGAGTTTATACGGGGGAGAGGGAGAGGTCTTAGATGTGTAGGAAAGGTGCAGCATTTTTTTTTTCCGTGTTAATAATACTGTAGGAAACTAGGAAGCCTTATTTGTGTGAATCAAATATCTTACAGCCAAACATGAACAGTAGGGAGGTGCCCCATGTTTTTTTTAATATATGAAGCACGTGTGTACATGTTGCACTTTACCCAGGTCTCTTTCCAGATTCATGCCAGTGCAGATTTCTGTGCTGAAAATATTTCACCTGTAGCACCTATAGGGTTCCAAGAGATGCATGAGTCATCATCTAAAGCTCAGAGAGGGTATCTGTATCCAATTTGTGAGAGAAAATTTGGAGTAGCCTAACTTTTCAGGGCTTTATTCCTTTCACACCTACTAATTGGCGCAGACCTGGCTCAGTTTTGGCCCAGAAAATATTATCTGAGTTGAGCTGTCAGTTTGCAGAAGGGTGGCCTTTTTTGGGACAATGTTTCTTTATATACCAGTGATGATTTTTGAGTACCCAAGTCTCCAATACAAGAACTGCCAAGCTAATATCCCTTTGGTTTGTAAAATAATCAAGGCCTTTTTCCTAAGTCTTCTTTAATCTTGAGTATTGTTTTATTGTGTGTGGTAGTTTAATAACAGTTTTTGGTCCTACAAGCATAAAGACGTGAACAACTTTTATATGTGTCTCAACCTTTCTCTGCCTCTCCGTGGGGACAATTTTTGCTACAGAAATAAACACAGCAGTTTTTTTCCAGACTTGCATTCCTGCTCATATCCACTGAGGCAAGACTGTGAGCTCTCTAGTTCTGGTGAGAAGCCTCAGTGCCGTGAGTTTCAGGAGACAGATCACTCCAAAGAGGGGGTAGCTATGACAACCTCGAGTACATCTGGGAGTAGCTTGAATTTTTTTTCTTTTTTATAAAGGATACCAACACTTGAAGGGAATCTCTGGTTCAGGTCTTCCAAATACCATGTGCCATAATGCCTGCAATTCCATAGGTATAGTGGTTAATTGCAGTAACAGAAAGGTCTGGGAAAACTGAGTGCAACAGAAAAACTGGCCTAATTGGTGCTGGAGGAGACTGCAGCCAACTAATTGGAATATGCATTTTCTCAGCGTGCATGTAGAAAATTTTCTGAGAAAAAGACTGCGGGATCAGTTTGTGCACAAATCTCAGGATCTGCAAGAATATTTATCTTCTGTTGACTCAGTCATTTTCATTAAATATAATCAAAAGGTTCTCTGTCCCCGGTGAGATAGCTCAATTAGTTTGAGTGTCATCTTGATATGCCATGGTTCTGATTTTAAACTCTGGTCTGGGCATATACAAAAAGCAACAAGTAAATCCACACATAAGTAGTAAAACAAATCCAGATTCATCCCTCTCCCCCTTTCTCAAACCAATAAAAATTTTTTTTAAATGTGGATTTCTGTTTCCTGTCAGATGTTCTTTTCAGAGTCACTGGTGTCCTGGTAGAAAAAGTTGAGCGATGTTGCAACTTTCACCCAGCCAGCAGTCCTGTTTCAGTGCGCTTTTGTTGTTGGTTGTATTTGCTTTCACTAAGGCAAAGTCTCATCCCGAGTACATGAGAGTGTGTTTTGAGTAGAGACTTGCCAACCTATTTTCAAAAAGATTTGGGAATATATATTTTTAAAAAGCCTTAATTAATAAACACACTTCAAGTATAATATTTGATCTGTCTTCACTTATACATGATTCTAAAACCATCCCTATTTTCATAGTACTGTCCTTTAACATCACTGGGACTTTACTTCATTTATTCTCTCAGCCCTTCACAGCTCTCTAAGTAAATATTGATTTCTAATTCATTGTAATAAATAACTGAGTAACAGTATTTTTCTGCTTCCTTTTACATCACATTTATATTTGAAGAATAATAGTAACTCATCTGTTTTTGCTGAGAAATATTTTTTTAAAGATTTTATTTTTAGAGAGAGGAAGGGATGGAGAAAGAGGGAGGAAACATCAATGTGTGGTTGCCTCAATTGCCCCCAACTGGAGACATGGCCCACAGCCCAGGCGTGTGCCCTGACTGGGAATCAAACCATAGACCCTTTGGTTTGCAGGCTGGCACTCAATCCAGTGAGTCATACCAGCCCCTCTATTCTTATCTATGAAGTTAGGACAATGAATTTATCCATTCAAAATGGTTATTTCTAATTTTTTCATTTAAACCTGGTTTAAATAATTGTGTATAATTTTTTATATGGACATTAGTTTCATTTACCTTTGTCATTAACTCAGTGCACAATCTGAGTTGTAGAGTAGGTGAATGTTTAATTTAGAGTTTAGGAAGTGATCTAAACTAATTGTACCTTTTTGTATTATCCTTCCAGCAGTGTGCATTTCCTTTACATGCTAATATTTGGTAAATTGTTTTGTATTAAAACTTGTTTCTAAACATCTAGTGCTAAGTCACTGTTGTTTGATGTTATTTTTTTAAGGATTTATCCATGAGCCTTTTCTCAGAAGTGTATTTGCTGTGTCTACCTTTGCTAAATGTCCGATCCTGAGTTCTGACTAATCTGAGTTTTTGGTGATTTTCTATAACAAAAGGACAGAAACAACGAAGGTGTATGTTGGAATTTCACTCTTTTTTGGCATTTCTTTATTATGGGTTTTTTTTTTTTTTGTTACAGGAAAGATGTTTTAATATTTTGTACTCGTTTTAATACTCTGTACTGTTTTATACTTTGCACAATGCAATGTACCCTTTTTATTTTAATCTCTGGTATCTAACATTCTCCATCAATATAAAAAGTCCAGTCATTTCATATTACAATAAGCCCTTGTTCTGTATTTTGTTTCATTTTTCTGATCTCTTATCATGGAGGTTCTTGAGTTGGAACCGGTTTCTGAAGGAGACCAGATTGCATCAGGATGGGAGGGAATGGTTTGGACGAAAGCTCAGTGCAGAGGGAAATAGGAGAGTAGTGATCAGACTTCCCATGCCCTGGGTCAGGCACCATAGATCTGAATCCCAGGATATAAAATATTGGGACTCACAGTCAAGTTGTTAAAGGACAGAAACCAGCCTGGAATATGTTTATTAAGGGTGAGGACAGTGAAACAAAGGAAGGACTTAGGGTAGAGGAAGTAACAGGAGAGAGACTAGGCAGTGCTCTGTTTTGGCTCCCTAGAAAAGTTATAGGAAAGGAGTGAGCCAAGGCAGGGCTGCTGTTAGCTCACTGGGAAGTGGAGGTCACAGAAACAGAAGTGAAACAAGGCAAGGTTCCTTTCATCTCACTGGGAGGTCAGAGAAAATAGGGCCTTGAAGACAGGATCAGGGGGTAATCCAGGTCAAATGCTCCCTGCTGCCCACTGCCCCCTGCATGCAAGTGTCCTGAGGTCCCTTAGATTTTAAGAGGAAGTAAAATGTTCATGCCTGGGAAGGGGTGTGGATATGCTCTAGAGAGAGCCAGCCCTGAGCCTTTGTCCCAAGGATTTTTAACTTCTGCAGGTGAGGATTTCAGGGCAGTGTTTCATATGCTGATGCATCAAAATGAGCTTATGGGGGTTTTGGGAATATTCTTTGGTCTAGTATGCTGTTTTACTTTAATCTTGGGTCTGTCTGGCCCTTAATGTCATTGTTTAAATTTGTTCCCTTGGCCCTGGCTAGTGTGGCTCAGTATATTGACCCAAAGGGTCACTGGTTCAATTCCTGGTTGGGGCACATGCCCGGGTTGCAGGCTGGGTCCCCAGTAGGGGGTCCGTGAGAGGTAACCACACGTTGATGTTTCTCTCCCTCCGTCCCCCTCTCTCTAAAAATAAATTTAAAAATCTTCTTAAAAAATAAATTTGTTCCCTTGACTTCATCTGTCCTTGGCTTTAGCTGGTGTAAATGACATGAATTAAATCTCTGTTCTCCATTTCACAGACCAGGATCTAGTTTCTAGTCAGGGAGGAGAGGTATAAACCATTTGCTCTCGAGTGTCTTGGTTAGGGGAGATAAGGTCTTGGGATTCTCCAGCTAACTATAAGTTAATCAGATTGTTTGGCCTTCTTTATTTTTCTTCTCTCAGGTTCCCCATACTGCTTGCCTAGGAACTTTCCTAGCTTCTTAACTATACTATCAAAAAGTAACCCTTTTCTGGTCTGTGGTTTAGTTCTTTGTATCATGAGGTATAAGGTATGTTTTTAACCCTCAGCTGTTGGACAAGGTCAAGTGCTAAGATGCCCTTCACAATGTGGCAGTTGTGTGTGCACCCTCCACGACTCAGGCAACCCTTGCTTCTGCCTGCAGAGGCATTTCCAGGCCAGGCACCCCTCACCCAACCCCACACTTCCTTTCTTTTGGTGTGTGTTTGAAGATACAATCAGGCCTTTAAGTACAGGTTGACCCACCTGCAGGGAGGCATGGGCCTTCTATGTGGGGGTCCCAACTTGGGAATCTGCAGGTGACTAACTAGAACTGCTGCAATCTCAGTTGGCTGAATGTGACATGTGGGTGATGCTGTCTCTTAACCTTAGCATTTGAGATCAGTGGAGTTAACAAACTGAGTACTTGTCAATCCCAGGATTCCCGGGTTTGTTTTTTGAGAAGATTCACTTTTAATTCTCACAACCTTGGAAATGGAAACTAGTATTGAATTGCTGGGAATATCCAGGATTAGAGAAATGAAGTAGGTTCTCACCACACAAGTGTCATATTTAAGTAGCTTGATTTTAACTGTGTGTTCTGGCTTCAGAGCCAGAAACAACTTCTACCACTGCTGTGAAACCCTCACTGGGTCATGTACAGTGTGAAAACCAGAGAGGGTCAGCTGGAGCTGCTGTTTCCATTGATACAGTTAATGTGATTCTCCCCCTAATTCCCTAATATGTCAAAGCACTTGCCCTATGCCACTCAGTCCTCCAGGATATTCTTTTATTATTTTAAAATTACTTAATTCATTTTTTAGGAGAAGGTAGAGGAGGGAGAAAGAGGGGCAGAAACATCGATGTGAGAGAGAAACATTGATTTGTCCAGCAAGGGATCAAATCCACAACCTGGACATGTGCCCTAATGAGGAATGGATCCAGGAATCTTTCACTTTGCATAATGTTGCCCAACCTACTGACCACATCTGTCAGCGCAAAAGGGAACCTCCTTTTAGAAAGAGATACAGTTTGCATTTCCAATGGTCCCACCACAGTTCGACCCTCAGGAAACCTTGGTAATTTGGGTGTGTCTCTGCACCTTCATCCCCATTTTGGGTATCAGGCTGTGACCCCATTTACTCTGGTGAATTTGGTGCTTTATTTTGACTTTGTGAGTATTGTTCCTATGTGGCACGGACATTCACCCTGACGTGGAAGGACCAGATGGCTGTGAATGCTGGAACTTGACATTCGGAAATAATGCTGAATACCTAAAGATTCCCAATCTCATTGTAAAGTGACACCTCTTTTTTGTGAAAGCTGCCCACTGGCCAGGGGACTCTGTCTTGTGTATCCCTACTGGGAGTATGAGACAATAAAACACACTATATCTTCCCTGCAGCCAGGACCATGTTCTGGAACCACGTCCTCCATTGTAGTCTGTTTCTGCACACCAAACCTTTGGGTTTGAACATAGTCCTTCTAAACACAAATCCTCACTGCAGTGCTCAGCATCCTGGGCCACAGCTGAGACCTTTACTCCAGATTCCAGATAGCAGAGAGATACAACCACATTTCTTAGGAAACAATCTGTAAGAAAAATTAAACAGAAGTCATTTTACAGAGAATAATAACCATGGCCCCAGTCAATATACTTTAGCATAGACCAGATACTAGGAAAGTTGCATCATTCAAGCTCCACACATTGCATTCTAACATCAACATTGTTCTGTGGCTATCAGATTCTCTATGTGCCTGATTATCTTTCTGTTTCTACTTCATAGTATTTTATTAGCATGCCTGTAACGAGTGTGTTGCTTTCACTAAGCCCAGCAGGAAGATTTAACCCCCTCCTTTATCAAAGACATGTTAGTAAAATGTCCCTGCAGATTCCATTTGTAATTCATGCTCTGTAATGGTGAGAACTGAATATACAACAATTGCTATCAAAACATTAAGGTTCACTAAAATACTGAATAAAACAGTCTTCATTCTCTTCACTTCATGGGTAACAAAGCTCTTAGTATGAATATCATGAGGTTCAGGGTGCTTGCACAGTGATCAGAAGAACATTCCTCTAGACAGGTATAGAGGGACATGCAGGGGAGATATTTAGCAGCCCCAAAACAAGGGGATGTGTTGTACTATATTGTTTACTTTGTTGTACGGGAGCTCCATCCTGCAGAGCACTCCTGGCCACTGTGGATGATAATAAATCTACAAAGACATGATCTGCTTGGGGAGAAAAGGCTGACCAATCTTCAGAGGAGAAGGGCCTCAAGCACCTCTTTCCCTGGGCTTTTATTGGGTTTAGTTTGCATAGGAATACAGGGCATATACGTAAAGCTCATCAATCATTGTCAGGCAGTAATGATCAAGGAATAGATAATGTTCAAAGAACTATAAAGGCTTATTCTGAGTCAGGGGCAGATAGATAAAGTGATGCCAAAGGGCCATAAAACTCTAGGAAACAAACTCATTTTATGCTTGGACCCTTAAAATTTAAATTGAGGGTATTCTTAGCAAAGGTTTCACAGGATTTTATGTATTCTTGCTTAGGTCTGATCACACTCCCGCCGGGAACTTCCCATTCTGGCACAGGGCTGTACCCGCCTTTGGCATTGTTTCAGGCCTGAATCTGGTGAGGGATTCTGGCAGCCAAGAGACTAGGAGACTTTTTACAGATAGAATGAGGACTCATGCTATAACAAAGCCGAGGGGAGAGGGTCTTTTTTCCCTCCTCCATAATCCACTAAGTCTTTCCCTGATGGGCCCCTTCACGACTGTGCCTGTCTTAGGTTGTTCCTCTCTTGAGGAATCTTACCTGTCATTGACTATCCAGCCATCCTCCAGGGATCAAGCAGAGCGAAGTAAAGGGGGCAGAGGCTGTGCCCCTGACAGGAGGATAAGTTTTGTCTCCTTAGTGGATATTGGTTCCAAGGCCTTTTTACTCAGCCTTAGCCATGGCGGGGTTACAGCTTCTGAATCCAGGCAGGGCCGTTCTCAACACTTCCTCAGAATATTTTCCATCTGGCTCTTTCTCAGTATATATTTTACATCCCCAGAAATTATTTACTTTCCTCCATCATATTTCTTAATGTACTTTTGGGATACAGCTTTTTTCCTAACAATAGAATACATATCTGGAGTGTGGTTACATAGCAAATTTACATTTGCTACCAAGATGTCTACAATGCTGTCATGCATGAAGGTGTTGAAAATGGCATCTGACCCTGAGAAAATAAATTTGGATTCAAAGATTTCATCTCTTTCCAAGGAAATAATAATCATTTCACCTGTATTTGCACATGACAGTTCTTACTGAATTTTTTGAGATGTGGTCTGTTCCAAAAATGGGAATAATGACTACATTCCAAATTTACATTCAGTGCCAGGATGGCTGTGATGTTGGCATCTGTGTAGGTTGGGAACGTGGGCATCTGAACCTGAGAGAATAAGTTTTCCTTTCAGGATTTAACCCCCTTTCTGGGAAATGATGATCATTACACTTAAAAATACAATGACAGTGTCTGCACAGGACTGCAGATTATTTCTGGTGTAAAATTAAAGGGTGAGCAAACTGAAGAAATGTATGAATTATGATTAGTGGAGTTATAAAATGAACATCTTTTAAATAACTGGAAGACAAAGGGCTCTGAAGCCTGAGAATAAGGTAAGTCTAAGTGGGAGGTAATTAATGGACATTGAATTCTAAGAGATGAGAGAATTTACATGAACTATAGTTATGCTGCAAACATGGATATCATAAAATTTTTGTTTCTACAATGTGAGTCCTTTTTATTTATTAGAATTTGAGGTGGGAAAATTGAGGTGAGAAAGATACTATAACATGTGAGGAGACAAATTTAGAATTGTGGAAAAATAGCCATAGTGTTGTGTTTAATTTCTTTAATAATCATTTGCTAATTATCTCACTGCTTCAGAGGCTGAACTAGGTGTGTGTTATACAGCAGCAATTACAGAAATGTGGCCACAACTAGAAATGTTCAAAGGCTTTATTGAAGCAGTAGCCGAGAATTCAAAAAGACAATATTCATGATATAATAAATTGTTAGCTGATGTATTATGTGGAAACATTGAGTAAATTGACCAGTACTCAAGAATGACAAGCATGTTCATCCTGAGGATTCTAAGAGCACACATTTAAAGGAGGAGGAAAGAGCCCTGGCTGGTGTAGCTCAGTGGATTGAGCGCGGGCCAGGAACCAGACGGTCCCGGTTCAATTCCCGGTCAGGGCACATGCCTGGGTTGTGGGCCGGGTCCCTGGTGGGGGCCATGCGAGAGGCAACCATACATTGCTGTTTCTCCCTCTCTGTCTCCCTTCCTTCTCCTCTCTCTAAAAATAAATAAATAAAATCTTTAAAAAAAATAAAGGAGGAGGAAAGAGATTTGATTTAATGGGGAAGTTGTTTCATGGACAAGAAAATGCTATAATATCTTCCCATGCCAGTAGTTCACCAACAGTGCCAGACCATTCCTATGATCATTGTGACAGTTTCAGAGTGCTGGAGATTATGTTTATTTACAAGGATTTCTATAATTTCTGGTAAGTTTTTGAGTTTTTTCAACTCTTCTATAACATTACTTAGCTTAATGTTTTTCATATTATGATTTGTATTTCAGTGTCATATCTGCTCTGAAATTTTAAATAGGAAAAACTTTTCACCTAATTATATGAATTTGGTGTTTATTAAATGTATATATGCATACCCATAATTACTTATAATAGTTCATGTGATTTTAATTTTTTTAATTTTTTAAAGTTTTTTTATTTATTGTTTAGAGAGGGGAAGGGAGAGAGAAAGAGAAGGAGAGAAACATCAACATGTGGTTGCCTCTCACAGGCCCCCAACTGCAGACCTAACCTGCAACCCAGGCATGTACCCTATACTGGGAATTGAACTAACTGATTCACAGGCCAGCACTCAACCCCTAAGCCACACCAGCCAGGGCAATTTCATGTGATTTTTAAAGTTTCAGATATACCCAGGTCAACTTTAGCAGTAAATACATACTTTTTTTTTTTACCTGAACCATAATTTATAAATACGTGTATAATCTGAACACATTGAGAATGTCTAAAATATCATTTCACCTGATGTCTTAAATATGTTTATAAAGGACAAATTCTCTTTCACTATGATAAATGCAAATGCATTTACATACAACAAAAACACAAATAACTGTCAGAATTCTATTTTCCCACTTAAAACTTGATTTAATTGATGTTCAAATTATAATTGAACAATGGAATTCCATTTAATGTTTATATTACGCATCTTAGTTCTTTCTTTGAAAGGCTTATCCTACAGTCTTGTATTATATTAGTCACATACATATATGATGGTGTAAGTAGGTCATTTGTGTAAATATTATCAGGACTCTGTAATGCAGGCATACCTCTTAACAACTTGGTACACTGGGATCACAGATAATTTGTAGTAACATGAATTCAAGCCCCTTCACCAGGAAAAGATGAGGATTTTCTGTAGCCATTTTAAAGAAGTGTCTTTCGTGAGGACCTGACATTCCGCATGGCCCTTAGTCTAGGATCTTGGTGTTTTGTACTATACTGATGTGGAAGAACCTCTGATCATCGTCTTGGAGTCGCAGACCCTCATTACCCAGAATACCCTGCATTGAATATCTTTACCTCTAACCAATGAGGGGTTATAAAAGGTATTTCCGTTTCCGGCGACTTCTTCGGTCGGAAGGGGGCATTTTGCTTCCACGAGCGTTCGTTGAGGTGCGTACTGAGAGATTCCAGTTTGCTCGGTGCTGTTGGAGGTGCTGGGGCCTGAAGGCGCCGGAGTCGTGGTTCACACAGTACGTAAGAGAGTGAGAAGCTGGGTGACGCTCCCCTGGGGACTCGCGCCAGGGCCGGGCCGGGCAGCTGTGCCAGAGGCGGCCTCCTCTCCCGCGGCTATCGCCACGCCTCGAGAACAGCGTTCGTTGGCGGTCTTGTTTAGACGCCCGGCTGTAGTCAGTGCATGTCTCTTCACACGGTCAACCGCTTCAACCGCCTCATCACAGCGAACTCTACATCCCATGTGCGGGCGCGCTGCTGCCCAGGCCCCACGTGGAGGACCGTGAGGAAGGGTCAGTGTTGTGGTTTCTGTGGACACAACAAGTACGGTGCAGAGAGGACAGGGCTTATTCGTAACTGAAATTCATTTGCGGTTCTGGGTGGTGACTGTTGGAGCAAAAATAGAAGCAGGAGGGGAGGAGGACTTCAGAGCCTCATTCGGGGCTTTGCCCGGATGTGGGATCCATCAGAAAACAGGTTGTGCTGGATCCTGCTGTAATCGGCCAAGCACTCTCTGGATGCCATATGCCCAGTTCAGTGGGTGAGTCCAGAGTGATACCTGTGCTATGGAGCAGGAAGGTGGAAGAGCTCAGGGAGCAAACCAGGGCTCTGAAGAGTTGAAGGAGGCAGACATTCCACAATGGTGTGCTCAGCTAGAGGAAATGTGAACTGATGGTCCCGGACCCTGGTGCAAGGACATAACGGTGAATTATAAGGTTATGTTTGATTGTACCATGTAGGCATGAACTGGGAGACTCTGGAATTGCTTGGCAGGAAGAATGGGACCCTGCAGTCATGAAACAAGGCTTAGATGCCATTTATCTTCCATGCTCCATGTCCCCCAAGGAAGCTGCTATCTCTGAAAGTGTGAACAGTAACTAATGGGATTGTCATGAGAGAGCAGCCAGCACTGGCATTAGGGCTTTATGTCCACACTGAACTGGGGAGCCTTGGAGGAATTTGAGCATGGAGAAGATGTGTAAGGAGTAGAACGGAGGTTCCCAGACCTGGATTCATTTGTGTTGATTTTGACAGGTTGGTATGACCTTTGGGGACATTGTCCTGTACTTCTTCAGGGAAGAATGGTGCCTCCTTGATGAAGATCAGAGATGCGTGTACCTGGATGCGATGCTGGAGAACTTTGAACTAATATCTTCACTGGGTAATACCTTCACTCTGCCAATGATACGGACTGGGCTTTGCATTTCCTTATGCCCCCTGTTCTCTTAGGGTGCTCTCTCCTCTTATGTGGACTGCAAGCACTGCTTGACCTTCCTGCTTTCTGAATAGTTGCTTTCCTTGGTAGGACTGGTTTGTTTGCACTGCTCTTTTCTCCCCCTGCAATGCCTGTTGTACTGAACTCATAGGGAAGGACTTGTGGTTGGTAATGTTTCAGGGAACCTAATGAATACCATCTGGGTTAGTGAGAAAAAGCATTTTTTCTGTTCCTGTTGGTCATTTCTATACATTTTATTTATTTATTTTTAGAGAGAAAGGGAAGGAGAAAGAGGAGAGAAACATCCATACGTGAGAAAAACATTGATTGGTTCCCTCTGGTATGGCCCCTGGCTGGTGTAGCTCAGTGGATTGAGCGTGGGCTGTGAATCAAAGGGGCACTGGTTCAGTTCCCAGTCAGGGCACATGCCTGGGTTGCAGGTCAGGTCCCCGGTGGAGGGCGCACAAGAGGCAACCACACATTGATGTTTCTCTCCTTCTCTTTCTCCTTCCTTTCCCCTCTTCTAAAAAAATAAATAAATACATAAAATCTTAAAAAAAAAAAAAAGTATTTTGTTGCCATTGCCAGTTCATCACCCCATTCTGTTTATTTTTATTTATTGTTTACACTTTGTCAACTACTTAGCTCTCAGTCTTCATTTCACCCAGATTCCCAGTCCACAGATAATCTTTACCTATCTAAACCTTTCGCCTCTGCCATTCTTTATAGCCTTTTTCTTTTTACTGCATTCTAACTTTGGTGCGTGCTTGCAAACCCTTGGAGTGCACACATATCATTATATTGACCTTGAAAGCGATATGCTCCAGTACAACTGACATTGATGAGTTTGAGCTCATGCAGATTTTTCTACACAGCTGCACATCACCAACAGAAAAAGTCCTACAGGAAGCCATTTGTGGAACAACTAGTAGAACCTGTCTCTCTTCCTTGTGTTTCATCCTATGCTTGTGTCACCTTCTTAGTAAGGTCACCACCACTGACTGACCTTTGGGGCCAAGTAAAGTATAACAGCCATTTCTTCAGTGTCTGACTCATGTGTCTTGAAAATGGTTTTAGAATCATCCCTAGCTGTGATAGATGGCCATGTGTGATGAGGCTATTCCTTCTTTATAAGGTCAACATATATTTCACCAGTGTTTCCTTTTGTTTAGGTTGCTGCTGTGGAACAAAAGATGTGGAAACATTGATTGAACAGAGTGTTTCTGTAACGGTGTCAGAGACAAAGAATCTCAAAGTAGCTTTGTCTTCCCAACAAAGCCCTGTGAAAGTTGTGGGCCCATCTTGAGTCATATTTTCCACTTAATCAAGCATCAGGAAGCACAAAACAGCCAGAAACTATTGAGTTGTGGGGCACGTGCAAAACTATTTTATTTCAGTACAAAGTGTCACCAGCACCAGGAGCACCATGTGAGAGAGAAGCCTTTTGTAAGAGGTGTGGACAGGCTGTCACTTGCCAAGAGTTGCAATTACAATGTGTCCCAGAAGCTTTTTACCTGTAGGGAAGTTGGATTGGACATCCCTACCGAGTCAGAACATCTCCAACAAGAGGCTGCTCACACCTGGGACATGCTGGATGAAACCTCAATGACTTGAGTAACTAAAGAATAAAAAAATTATTCCACCCTGAATGAATGCAAAAAAGCTATTGACTGCAACCATGCATATGTTCAGGAGTGTATTTCTACTGAAAGACAGTGTTTTGTGTGCCATGATCGTGGAAACTGTTCTACTAGAATTTCTAGGTTTTTTATTTTTTTATTGCCAGAGAGTTAACACTGGAGATAGGCCTTGTAAGTACAGTGAATGTGGGAAATCTTTTACTGGAAAAGGTGAACTTCATTTTCATAGGAGAGTTCATAATAGAAAAAGGCTTTATGAGTGCAGTGAATGTGAGAAATCTTTTCAGAGTACTGCTGGCCTCCGTTATCATCAGAGAGTTCACACAGGAGAAAGGCCTTATGAGTGCAGTGTATATGGGAAATCTTTTAAAAGAAAATCTCACCTTCATCATCATCAGACAGTTCACACAGGAGAAAGGCCTTATGAGTGCAGTGAGTGTGGGAAATCTCGTACCAGTGGCTCTGGCATCCATTATCACAGAGTTCACTCAGGAGAAAGACCTTATGAGTGCAGTCATTGTGGGAAATCTTTCATCCAAAAGTATCAATTACTTCTTCATGAGAGACTTCACACAGGAGAAAGTACATATCTTGAAAGAGAAATCTATATTTGTTGTTCCACTTACATGTGCATTTATTTGTTGCTTCTTGCATGTAAGTACATATAAGTACAGTTAATGTCAGAAATATAATGCCATATAAGTACAGTTAATGTCAGAAATCTTTTATCCGAAATTATAACCTTCCTCTGCACATAAGAATTCAAATGGGTGGATGAACTGAGATGCATCAGAAATGTTCAGGGTTTCTTGTTCAAGTTAACAATAGTGTAGAGAACTCTTTGAAGCTTTGTGGGAATCAAATCTCCTATTGCCAACATGAACACCAGGGAGGTTCCCCATAAATTTCTTTTTACAAGGGAACCATATAGGTCCATGTTGCATTTACATTGTTTACCCAGGACTCTCCAGTTCATGTCACTGCAAATTTCTGTGCTGATGATATTTCACCTGCAGCACCTGTAAGGTTCCAGGAGATGCTTTGTAGGAGTTATTCCTTGTACTCCTACTAGCTGATGCAGATCTGACTGAGTTTTGGCCCAGAGAAAATCATCTTGAATTCAGCTGTCAGTTTGCAGAAGGACTTCCTTTGGGGGACATGTTTTTTTTCCATACCAGTGATAATTTTTTAGTGTAAATCACCAATACAAGAACTGCCAAGCTAATATTCCTTGGTTTGTAAAATCATCAAGACCTTTTTCCTAAGTCTTCTTTAATCTTACTGCTCTATTAATTGTGTGGAGTAGTTTAGAAACAGTTTTCTTCCCAACAAGCATAAAGACGTGAACACCTTTTATGTGTGTCTCAAACTTTCTCTGCCTCCATGCGGACTGTAGTGCAGAATTAACTCTGTTTTTTTGTAAACCTGCATCCTGCTCACATCCACCTAGGCAAGACTGTGGGCTTTCTAGTTCTCATGAGAGGCCTAAATGCTATGAGTTTCAAGACACACAGATCATGCCAAAAAAGGGGTAGCTATGACATCTTCAAGTACTGTTGGAGCAGCGTGAATTTTATTGTTTGTAAAGGACATGATTAGTATTTTAGGGATTTCTGGCTCAGGGCTTGCAAGAGGCCATGTTGCATAATGTCTACAATTACATGGGTGATGGTCACTAGTTACAGTACCAGAGAGATCTGGGGAAACTGATTACAACAGAAACCCTGACCTAGTAGGTGCTGGAGGAGACTGCCGCCAACTAGATGGAATGTGCCTCTTCTGAGCATGTATCTAGAAACGTTTCTTAGAAAAAGACTGCAAGGTCGGTGTGTACACAGATCACAGGGTCTGCAGGAATATTTATCTTCTGTTGATTCAGTCACTGTGATTAAATACAATCAAAAGGTTTTCTGACTGTGACCTGGTAGATCAATTGGTTAGAGTGTCATGTTGATATGCTGCAGTTCTGATTTTAAACTCCAGTCAGGGCACATGCAAGAAGCAACAAATAAATGCACATGTAAGTGGAACAACAAATACAGATTTCTCTTTCAAGTCAATAAAATTTTAAAAAATGTTTGTGGATTTCTGTCTTCTGTCAGATGTTCATGTCAGAGCCACTGGTGCCCTGTAGAAAGAAAAAATAACGTGTATCTGTAGTTGAGGGATGTCAGTTTTGAAATGGGCAGCAGTCCTGTTGGTTTCAGTGAGTTTTTATTGTTGGCTAATTTTTTAATAGATTTTATTTATCTTTAGAGAGAAGGGAAGGGAGGGATTTCTAGAGGGAAAGAAACATTGATGTGTGAGAGACACATCAGTTGGTTTCCTCACACATACACCCAACTGTGCACCTGGCCCACAATCCAGGCAGGTGCCCTGACTTGGAATCGGTGACCTTTTAGTCTGCAGGCTGGCACTCAATCCACTGAGCCACACCAGTAGGGCTCTTGTAGTCTATATTTACTGTGATTGAGGTACAGTCTCATCTAGAGCACATGATAATGTGTTTTAAATACAGAGTTGCTAAACCTATTTTCAAAAAGTTGGATATATGGATTTTAGAAAACATTTCAGGTATAATATTTTATTAGTCTTACACGTAATACTAAAACCATCATCATTGTCTTAATACCATTACTGTCACTGGCAGTTTTTTTATGGCCATTTTATTCTCTCTCAGCCCTTCACAGCTCTGTAATTAAACATTGATTTATATTCCATTGTAATGAGAATAACTATATTTCTTGCATATACATTGCATATGTGTTTGGATATTTATTAATCAATTAGTAAGTGAAATGTTTTTGCTGAGAAATACTCTTACATTTGAAGTTAGCACTATGAATTTATCCATCCTGGGCCACAGCAGAGGCCCTTACCCAGACTCCAGTTAGCAGACAGATACAGCCACACTTCTTAGGACACAGTTTGTAAGAAAAATAAAATGCAAGTTACAGAAAATACTAACCACGGCCACAGCCAAGGTCTTCTAAGCACAGAGCAGATATTAGGTAAGTTGCACCATTTGAACTGTAAATACTGGATTCTAACGTCAATGTCATCTTGTAGCTTTCAGATTCTTTACGTGTGTGATTATCTTGCTATTAGTATTTTATAGTATTTTATTAGCATGCTTTTAAAGAGTGTATTGCTTTCACTAAAGCCAGCAGTAAGATTTAACATCCACCTTTACCAAAGACATGTTAGTAAAATGTTCCTGCAGATTACATTTGTAATTCATGCTCTAATGGTGAAGAATGAATATACAAATATGGTATCAAAACCTTAAGGTTCACTAATGTACTGAATAAAACACGCAGTCTTCATTCTCTTCACTTCATAAGTAACAAAGCTTTGAGCGTGAACATCGTTAGGTCCAGGGTGCTTTCACAGTGTTTAGAGGAAGAATACTTCAGACAGATATAGAGGGAACATGGAAGGGAGATATTTGGCATCCCCAAAGCAAGTAAATGTGTTTTCTCTGTACTGTTAGTTTCCTCAGAATATATTCCATCTGGCTGTTTCTCGATACTTGTTTTGAACCTCAGAAAATAACTTATTTTCCTCCATAACATTTCTTAATGTATTTTGGGGATATGGCTTATTGTCTCTAACAATAAAGCATATATCTGGGAGTGTGGTTACATTTGCTACCAAAATGTCTACGATACTGTCATCCATAAAGGTGTTGAAAGTGGGCATCTGACCCTGAGAAAAAGGTTTTGGATTGAAAGATCTCATCTCCCTGGGAAATAATCATCATTTGAATGTGACAGTTCTTACTGAATATTTTGAAACATGGTCTGTTCTGAAAATCTAAGAGTATGACATGTACCTGGGAATAATGACTGCATACCAAATTTATATTTATCGCCAGGATAGGTGCATGTTGGCCTCTGTTTAGGCTGGGAAAGTGAACATTTGAACCCGAGAGAATAATTTTTCCTTTCAGGATTTAACCCCCTTGCTGGGAAATGATGATCACTACACCTGTAAATACAGTGACAGTGTCTGCATGGGACTGCAGATAATTTCTGGTGTGAAGTTAATGGGTGAGCAAGCTGCAGAAAGGTATGAATGGTGATTAGTAGAGTTATAAAGTGAACATTTTTGCAATAGCTGGAAGACAAAAGGCTCTGAAGCTTGAGAATTAGTTTAAGTCTCAACGGGAGGTAATTAATGGACGTTAAGTTCTAAGAGATGAGAGATTTACATATACTATAGCTATGCTGGAAACGTGGTCATCAAAATTGTTTCTACAAATTGAGTCCTATTCATTAGAATTTGAGGGGAAAAAGTGAGGTGAGAAGGATAATACAAGGTGTGAGAAGATAGAATTGTGAAAAATAGCTATGGCATTATGTTTCATTGCTTTAATAATCCATTACTAATTATCTCACTGCTTCAGAGACTTATCTAGGTCTGTGATATACACCAGTGAATAAAGAAATGTGATCACGACCAGGCTTGTTCAATGGTTTTATTGAAGGAGTAGCCATGAATTGAAAGAGAATAACTTTTGTTGTAGAAACTGTTGGGTTATAGATGATATGGAAACATAAACTGAGCAGCACTCAGGAGCACCAAGCATGTGGATTCTGAGGGTTTTAAGGTCACACAGTTAGCCCTGGCTGGTGTGGCTTAGTGGATTCAGTGCCTGCCTGTGAACCAAAAATTGCATGTTTGATTCCAGTCAGGGTACATGCCTGGGTTGCAAGCCAGTTACCCAGTGGGGGTATGTGAAAGACAACTGATTCTTGTTTCTCTCACGCATCATCGATGTTTCTCACCCTGTCTTTCTGCCCTAAGTATAATTTATAAATGTTTGTAATCTGAACACATTGAGAATGCCTGAAATATTTTGCGTGATGTCTATAAAGTACAAATTCTTTCACTATGATAAATACCATAGGATTTATACATTAACAAGAACAATAACTGTCAGAATTAAATTCTCCCACTTAAAATTCTTTTATATTAATTGATGTTCAAACTATAAACAATAGAATTCCATTTAATGTCATTAGGCATCTTCTTGTTCCGTTCAAAGGCTTGTCCTACAGCATTGTGTTATATTTGTCACATACATATATGGTGATGTAAGTAGGTCATTTGTGTGAGAAAATTTTCCGGACTCTGTAATGCACCCACTCATCTTTTATTATGACTCGCTGTACTGGGGTGACAGATAATGTGTTTTTATTAACATGGATTCAAGCCCCCTCACCAGGAAAGGAAGACAACTTTCATTAGCCATTTTCAAGTTGTGACTTTCCTGACCACCTGTCATTTCCCAGCATCCCAAGAAGCGGGTCTTGGTCTTTTCTGCTGAAGTGATGTGGGAAAGCTTCTGATCACAGCCTTGGAGTCTCAGACCCATATTACCCATAATACCCTGAGAGGAATACCGCCACGCCTACCCAATGAAAGGTCAGAAAAGATTTCCGTTGGGACTCACCGATAGGGGCGGGACTTCCGGAGTCTTTCTGCAGCGGGCATTTTGCTTCAGCCATAATCTACTCAACTTCATGTTTAAAGCTCCAGATCGCTGGGTGCTGGTGGAGATGCCGGGGCGGGGAAGTTGCCAGAGTCGCGGTCCACACAGCACACACCATAGCAAGAAGCTGGGCGACGCTCCCCACGTGACCCGCGCCAAAGCCCGGACAGGGGCGGTCAAGCCGGTAGCGTCCTCCTGTACCTCGGTTACCGCCCAGCCGCTCCCACGGCGTCCGTTGGCGGCCTTGCTGAGACGCCCCGCTGAGGTAAGTGCAAGTCCCCTCATACCTCCACCCCACCAACGCCTCACCACAGCGAACCCTACATCCAGGTGTACGAATGTCCTGCCGCCCAGCACCCGCGTGGAGGACCGTGAGGAAGGCTCATTGGAGAGAATGTTGTGGTTTCTTAGGACACAGCAAGTACAGTGCAGAGTGGATGGAGTTATTCGTATCTGAATTTCCCATGATGATCTCGGTGGTGACTGTTGAAGGAAAGATGACAAGGCAGGCAGGGAGGACTTAAGCGCCTCATTCGGGGCTTTGGCGGGCTGTGGGACTCGTTAGAAAACTGGGGTTGTGCTGGAACCTGTCAAGCACTCTCTGGATGCCATATGCCTCGCTTTTGGGTGAGTCCAGAGTGATACCTGTGCTATGGCGCAGAAAGGTGGCGGAGCTGAGAGAGTGAACTTGGAGTTTTAAGATGTGAAGGAGGCGGACATTCCACAATGGTGTGCACAGCAAGAGGAATTGTGAGGTGATGGTCCTAGGCCCTGATATGAGGGCATAACGGTGATTGTGCCTTGGAGGCATGATCTGGGAGACTCAGTGGAATGCTTGGCAGTTAGGATGGGACCGTGCAGTCATGGGGCAACGCTTAGATGGCATTTATCTGCCATCCCCTACATCCTCCAAACAAGCTGCTGCTGCTGAATGTGTGAACAGTCATGAATGGGATTGTGATGAGAGAGCAGCCAGCCCTGGTATTAGGGCTTGGTGTCCACACTGAACTGGGGAACCCTGGAGGACATTGATGGTGGGGAGGATGTGTAAGGAGTAGGATTGTTGTTCTCAGACAGCTCTGGATTCATTTGTCTCAATTCTGACAGGTTGGTGTGACCTTTGCAGACATTGCCCTGTACTTCTCCAGGGAAGAGTGGTGCCTGCTTGATGAAGATCAGAGATGCCTGTACCTGGATGTGATGCTGGACAATTTTGAACTAATATCGTCGCTGGGTAATACCCTCTCTCTTGCCAGGGATGAGGACTAGGCTTTGCATTTCCTTATGCCTCCTGCTTTCTAGGGGGTGTTCTCACCTCATATGTGGACTTTAAGCACCGCTTGATTTTCTGAGTAGTTACTTTCCTCCTTAGGGATAGTTTGTTTACACTGCGCTTTTCTCCCTCTGCAATACCAACACCTATTTTACTGAAGTCATAGGGAAAGATTTACAGTTTGTAGTTTCAGAGAGCCAAATGAATACCACCTTGATTAGTGAGAAAAAGCATGTTTGTATTCTTGTTGATCATTTGTATATATATTATTGGACAAATGTCCCTACATTTTTGGCTAATAAGTCTTTTGAATCCCTTGTCTGTTTCATATATTCATTTCTTCTTCACCTCCTGGTACATGGCTTTTTTTTTGCTTCACAGATACCGCTTTTTTTTTAATATATATAATTTTAGTGCTTTTGGTAACCCTGTGTTCTGCAAGTCTAGATGGCAGCTTTTCAGCTGGTTTAGATGCAGATTATTAGTGTTTAGTGTTCAATTCTTTTTTTTTAAGATTTTATTTATTTATTTTTGGAGAGAGGGCAAAGAAAGGAGAAAGAGAGGGAGAGAAACATCAATGTGTGGTTGCCTCTTGCATGCCTCCCAACTGGGGACCCAGCCTGCAACCCAGGCGTGTGCCCTGACATGGAATCAAACCAGTGACCCTTTGATCCTCAGGCCCGCGCTTAATCTACTGAGCTACACCAGCCAGGGGTGTTCAGTTATTTTTAACTGATGCTACAGAGTTTTATTTAGACTAAGATGTTGCTCTGTAATAGCCTGCAGTATAGTATTGACATAACTTTATTATTCACTGGGAAATCAATAAATTCATGTTGGTTTTTCTCTGAACCAAACCCACAGTATCTCCAAGCCCTATTTTTATATAGTTTGCAAGCATTTTATTCCATTCTGAGATTGCTTGTTTTTTCTTATTTTTCATTTTTTTATAGATGTTATTGATTTCTATTTTTAGATAGAAGTGAAGGGAGGGAAAAAGGGAGAGAGAAACAGCTAAGCGATAGAAAAACAATGATCCTTTGCCTGTTTCTCCCAACCCAACCAGTGACTAAACCCACAACCCAGTTGTGTGACCTATCCAGTAATCCAGCAGGCCACCTTTAGTTTTCCAGGGTGACACCAACCAAATGAGCCACACTCCTCAGCGCTGCCTTTTCATTTCATTTTGTTAATTGCTCTTGTTTTGTGAAGAAGCTTTTTCATTTGTTGAGGTCTGCATTGTTTTTATTTGCTTTCTTCCCTAGTGGTTGTTCTCTATTCAGAAAATCATTTGAAAAAGAAATATGCTGCCGTAACTGGTGTGGGTAAGTGTGTTGAGCCTTGTCCTGCAAACTGAAAGGCTGTAGGTTGGATTCCCAGTCAGGGACCATGCCTGGATTGCTGGCCATGTCCCCAGATTGTGGTGTGGTAAAGGCAACAGATTGATGTTTGGGTGGCATATTGATGATTCCACCATCTCTTTCTTCCTCTCTTTCTCCCTCTCTTCCCCTTTCACCAAAAGAAAGTATAACTAAAATCTTTAAAGTAAATAATTGTATAGATTAAAAAAAGCAAATCTCTTAAACTTCTTTTCTAGGTTGACTTGAGGAAGTTAAGTTTATAGGCTGACATTTAACTTTTTCATGCTGTTTGAGGTGATTTTTGTCAGTGGTTTACATTTTTGTTGTTTTATATGTGAATGTCAATTTTCCCAACACCATTTATTAAGAAATATTTTTAAAATACTTTTTCTTTAATTTTTAAAAAGATTTTATTTAATTTTAGACAGAGGGGAAGGGTGGGAGAAAGAGAAGCAGAGAAACATCAATGTGTGGTTGCCCCTCGCATGCCCCCACCACTGGGGAAGCAGCGTGCAACCCAGGCGTGTGCCCTGACTGGGAATTAAACCTGCGACCCTTTGTTTTGCAGGCTGGTTCTCAATCCACTGAGCCACACCAGCCAGGGTGGAAACTCTTTTCTTCCTTATGTATCTTGCATTTTTATCAAAGATTAGTTTAACATCTATGACTCATTATTCTGTGTTGTCTGTTCTATTAGTCTGTTTCTACATTCATTTTATTTTATTTTTTTAAAGATTGTATTTACTTCTTTTTTGACAGAGGGAAAGGGAGGGAGAAAGAAACAGAGAGAAACATCAATGTGTGAGAGATCCATCAATGGGTTGCCTCTCACATGCCCCCAACTAGGGACCTAGCCTGCAACTGGGACATGCGCCTTGACTGCCTGTCATACCAGAAACCTTGCGGCTCACAGGCCAGCACTCAGTCCGCTGAGCCCCACCAGCCAGTGCTGCATTCGTTTTACTAACACACTGTTTACATGCTTTGGAATAGATTGACTCAGGATGTGTGATGCTACCAAGTTTGTTCTTTTGCAAGATTCCTTTTGCTGTTTGAAGTCTTTTGATGTTCCCTACATTTCAAGATTCTTTTTCATGTGTAAAATACCATTAGAATTATCATCAAAATTGTATTGAACTTGTAGACTGATTTGATTTGGGTAGAATAGACTTTTTAAAGATACTAACTTTTAAAATCCTAGACCACTGGCTTTCTTTGCACTCATTTGTCATCTCTTTGTTTTATCAAACTCTTAATGGTGTTCAGTGTACAAATACTTAATGTTTTTTGTTTGAATTTATTCCTGTGAATCTTAATTGTTTTTGATGCTATTGTTTTTTGTTTTTAAGATTTTATTTATTTATTTTTAGAGAGAGGAGAAGGAAGGGAGAAAGAGCAGTGTATGGTTGCCTCTCACATGGCCCTCACTGGGGACCTGGCCTGCAACCCAGGCATGTGCCCCGACTGGGAATTGAACCGGGAACTTTTGGTTCCCAGGCCGCGCTCAATCCACTGAGCTACACCAGCCGGGCCTGTTTTTGATGCTATTGTAAATTTAGCTACCTTCTTCATTTCTTTATTTACTTTTTAATCCTGATCTAAGGATATATATATTGATTTTAGAGAGAAAGGGATGGGGTGGGGGGGAGAGAATGAGAATGAACCATGGATATGAGAGAAAGAGTGCTTGGTTGTCTCTTACATACGTCCCAACTGGGGACCCAACCAGCAACTTACTTTTGTACCCTAACCTGGAATCAAACCCACAACTCTTTGGATGTTTGGGACATTGCTCCAGCCAACTGAGCCACTTGGCCATGGCTCTTCATTTCTTTATCAGATAATTTATTATTAGTGTGTAAAAATGGAATTGATATTTGTATGTTGGTTTTGTATCCTGTAAATTTTCTCAAATTATTTATATATTACTAAAAATTTTTTGCTTATTCATTTTAGAGAGAGGAAGGGAGCCTGAAAGAGAGAGAAACATTGGTCTGTGGTTCTACCCATGTATGCATTCATTGGGTGGAACACAGTGTTCCCTGGCAGACATCGAATCCATGTCTTGGCACATGGGGTCTATGCTCTCACCAACTCAGCTACCTGGCCAGTACTCTGAAGTTGTTTATTCATTTCAGAAGTTCATAGTTGGAATTTGACAGTTTTTTCTATGCAGGATAATTAATGGCATCTGCCAACATCTTTTAGGAAGTGTTCTGTTTCCCAGGGTCAAGTGTAATTGTCTTATCCTAAATTGCTTTATAAGGTATATTGTTTCTTTTGTTTTAGTCTAGGTAAAGTTTTGCCAGTATTGTGTATCTCTCAAAAAATAGCTCTTAGATGTTCTTTTTTTTTGTCGTATCTCTATTTCATTTACATTTCTCCTAATATTTAATTTTTTTTTCCTTTGCTAGCTTTGGGTTTACTTTCTCGTTGTATTTATCGTTTTCTAGTTGTAATGATTGCTTGTTTATCTGAGATCATTTTTTTTAAACTATATTTTATTGATTATGCTGTTACAGTTGCCCCATTTCCCCCCTTCTTTCCCCTCTCCCCCTTACCCCCCTTTCCCCTCCCTTTAG
>PVJI01013516.1:0-47486 GCA_004026765.1 Micronycteris hirsuta
TATACTTCTCTCCAGCCCCTTCTTGCCTGAAAGGTCTCTTTTGAGAAATCAGCTGACAGTCTTATGGGAACTCCTTTGTAGGTGATGTCTCCTTTTCTCTTGCTGCTTTTAAGATTCTCTCCTTATTTTTAATCTTGGGTAATGTCATTATGATGTGTCTTGGTGTGCTCCTATTTGGGTCCAACTTCTTTGGGACTCTCTGAACTTCCTAGACTTCCTGGAAGTCTATTTCCTTCACCAGACTTGGGTGAAGGAAATTATTATTATTTGTTCACATAAGTTTTCAATCCCTTGGTCTTCCTCTTCTCCTTCTGGCACCCCTATAATTCAGATGTTGGGACGTTTAAAGATGTCCTGAAGGTTCCTAAGACTCTCCTCATTTTTTTTTTGAATTCTTGTTTCTTCATTCTTTTCTGGTTGAATGTTTTTTTCTTCCTTGCGGTCTACTCTGTTGATTTGAGTCCCAGTTTCCTTCCCATCCCTATTGGTTCCCTGCACATTTCCCCTCATTCCATTTAGTGTATCCTTCATTTTTTTAATCTAATTTGCGACCAAATTCAACCAATTCTATGAGCATCCTGATTACCAGTGTTTTGAACTGTGCTTCTGATAGGTTGGCTATCTCTTCATCATTCAGTTGTATTTTTTCTGGAGCTTTGATGTGTTCTTTCATTTGGGCCATTTTTTTCTCGGTGCAACTGTTACTTTAAGGGGTGGATACCAGGGCGGGGCAACCCACGTGGTTGTGTTGTGACACTGCCTGTGGGGGCGGGGCCTGAGCAAACATTGGCACTTGCTCCATAGTCCACACTTCCCCCACTACTGACAAGCAAGTTGGGTCCTTCTGTGTTGGCTCTGGGGTGGGTGGGTGGGCTTGTGCAGTTCCAAGTCCCTGTGGGCCTCTCCAATGAACTCTCCTGTGAGGCCGGGAGTTCCTCCTGCTGCCTCAACCCTCACAGGTGTTTTCAACTGGTAGTTTGAGGCTTTATTTCCCTGTGATGGTGGGTTGTGTGGTCTGCTTCACTCCCCAGCTTTTTCTCCTGGTTTATCTGTGTGTGAATGAGGGACTGCCCGGTCCACCAGTCTGGCCCCCCTGGGTCTGGGTGGGCCAGCTGCGGGTTTTGCTGAGTGTGCTGGCCGAGTTTTGGTTAGGCATGGACGCCACAGGACTCTCCAGGCAGCTGCAGTGTTGCTGGTAACCGCTCCACCAGCATTGCTGGTCTCGCCTCGCACTCTCTGCCCGGCTCCGCCGTGCTTACTGGTCTGAATGAACATGTCTTCTTTAACTCCTTGGTTGTCAGACTTTGACACAGTTCAATTTTCTGTTAGTTCTGGCTGTTTTTGTTTTTTAAATTGCTGTTTTTCCTCTTCGGATTATGCGAGAAGGCATGGTGTGTCTACCTACGCCTCCATCTTGGCCAGAAGTCTGATTTGTATATTTTTATAGTTTGCAAATGATACCTCTAATTAAAAGAAAAAGTCACTACAGATCTGGGATTTGTTGAATCAGAAGAAAGCAGCAGTGAGAGTTATCCATGTTAAACTTTGCCTATTCGGAGGGATAGAGGAAGCAGCCACAGAGGAAAATGCTGATTGTGTTTATTTTATCTCATGTGAAATAGCTTCTGGGGCAGAAAACATGGAAGAAGTTGAGGAGAGAGAAGTGGTGATAATGTAGAATTTGCTCCTTTAGATACTATAAATGGTTAGCAGAAAGAAAGAAAAGTAAATGTCTCCTATTTTTAAGAGAACACATTTCTGCTATAGAAACTATTGTCACTTTTATTTTTAAAGCCCAGAACTTGGAAGAGATTTATTAGGCACATACAGCTCTCCTTAGTTTACACCTGGAAATATTGTGGATAAGATTAAGGTAAAAGTTTTCCTGAGTGTAGAAGGAATGCTTAGGTTTAATTAAGCAGTTATAGATAAAAAGGTTCATGATTTGCACTTAGATATTTTAATTTTTTTAACCTCTCTATTCTATAGTGAGTGCTCTATAGGCAGAGATTCTTGTGAATAGGCAGAACTATTCTTGTTCAAGTGGTTGATTGAGGAAAGTCTCTCAGGAGGACGAGAGTGAGGGGTGATGGATAAAGGATGGGATGAAGCTATGCAGGAAAACATCTCACTAGAAACTGGCTTCACTCTGATTCCATTCAGAAATTCTGGAGTAAGTAAAGACCTGTTCCTATCTTGAGGCAACTGGGTGAACTTCTTTGCTCATATATCAGCTAGTTGTTGGCTGAGAGTTCCAGGGTGGGAGTATGGGAGGGCAAAACCTCCCCAGGGAGGCAGTTCCCTTTGGTGATTCTGCAGGTTATAGGGCAGCTGTGAGCTATTACCAAGCTACGCTTACAGCAGCCAGAGAGTCGGAGCACCAGCCTGAGAAGGGGTAGGCCCTCAGCTTCCACTACAACATAAAATAAATAACTCTAGAAAGTATTTTATGGAGTGAGCTTAAATGCGTATTCAATGAAGTGTTTTAAAACTCCTTTTCCCTTATGTTTGGAAAAAAATTATTTTCTGAATAAAAATACCATGTTGTCTTTGTTCATCTGTCCATGAACATTTAGGTGGTTCTCACATCTTTCCTATTGTGCATAAAATGAATCTAAACCACCTACTAATCAAAAAGGCTGGACTGCATCACAGAGTTTAACCTATTAGTAACAAATATTTTCTGGATCCCAAAGGAATTCTTATGTGTGCTAAGACTAGATTTCTGTATACTTTACATAACGTAGGATCACTTATATGTGTAGTTATTATGTTATAGCCTCCATTGACTGCAGAACTGAATTGCCACTCCCTTTCAGATTCTTCTATGTATTGTGCTGGGTAAGCTTTGCTTCTGCTAAGGGGTTAGAGTTTAAGAGATACACAGCTCTAGTAGTTTGATGTTTTGGAATAAATTTTGTTCCCAATTACCTACCCACTGTAGAATTATTGTCATATTAGAACATGTCCAGGGGAGAAAAAATTGCTTGTGAACCTAGATGCACAAATATTCCTATAGCCTTCTATTATTACACAATTTGCCAAGATGTATAAGCATAGAAGACATTTTTAGACAAATGTTCTGTATTCATACTTACTAGTGAAAGCTTGATCTAAATTTTGTTCAGACTGGTTGGACCATGTGTAATCATCAGAGCCGCATTTTAACTTCTAATGGGCCAAGTGACTCCATTCGCCTAGGCCTATTGCTGATCTGATTTGTTGGGTCTTATAATCAACTTTGGAGAAAGTTTGCAAATAGAATCCAAGAGAATAATGTTCTTCTGGTTAGAGATAGAATTGACTTAAACCATCTCTTCCATGTCTTCTGCCTTCTGGAGTCCATCCAGATCTATTATAGCCTGTACCTTTCATGGGACTGAGAGATATAAGAGCAATGAGTGGATAGAGGTCATTGGTTCTGGCGAGGAGATGATAAAGCTGGTTTTCAATATTAACATTCTCCTAAAATTCCACTAAGTAGCTGAAATTACAGGCTCAGAACCTGGGAGAGAAGTTAGGACTGGACAAAGGTTTAGAAGTCATCTGCGTAAAGTATTTAAAGCTGTGGGAGTAGATGAATAGAAATAGTATATACCTAGGATCAGAATGCCTGGGTTTAGTTCTCTAGCTCTATCACATTGTTAGCTAAAGGACCTTGGGCAAATTACCTAACATCTGTGATCCTTAGTTTCCTCATTTCATAAATGGGGTTTGCCTTAGGATATCTTTAAATTCCCTCTTAGCTCCAAAATTCTATCCTTAGAAATTCTTAAAGGTGAAAGTACAGCAATAAAATCTAGAGAACCTGTAAGTATTCAGCGAAATTGAGACAGCAGATTTCAAAGCTGAGAGCAATTTAAGGATGTGCATATTTGAATTAGATTATTTGTTTCTTGATTAACACATGAATTTTTTCTTTCTCCCCTGATGGGCATTAGGACCCAATTTCCATTAAAATTTCCTCTTCACCTGGTGAAATGCAGTACTCTGTGGAGATTACAATAACTGAGACTAATGATGATCTAAGCACCAAAAATTAGAATAATATGAGTGAATTTTAGGAATGATGTTTCTATGATAACATAGCAACTGATTACAACCTGAATTGTGGTATGACAGAAAGCAAAGTCAGTCGGTTCCAAGATTGCACACCTATGAGAACTATAATTGAAGGTGTGGTATAAGAGGGAATGGAGTTGCAATCAATGGGTGTCTTCATGAGGTCAAAACACTTTACAAATATCAAAAAATCCCTATTATGTCTTCAATAGGCAGTGAAGAGAACAGGTGTTACTTTCGGTTAGAATTCAGGGCTGGTGTTTACGGGGTTGGCGCGTGGGTGCCATGGCCAAGAACATGTGCTCTGCCGTCGCAGGGCCTGCATTTAACACCCCACTGCCCTACCCACCTGTCGTGTGTCCTCGGGCAAGTTGCTTATTTGCGCTTCAGTATGTTTTTCCCACAAAATGGGAATAATAACACTTATTAGCTGTTGTTAGGATTAAATAACATGTGTAAAGTTCTTCTCGTGGTGTTTGCCACATAGTAAATGTAATCAATATAAATTACTACCACCGCCATTATCTTTGCTTCTACTCCTTCAGTGACAATCAACACCACACAGTGAGGATTTGGTACATGTCAAACGGAATTTATGTTTCTTTTTTAATTTCGTTTTACGGTTCCTATTCTGTACATGTGGTCTGGGGAGGACAGAGGGCTATGAAAGTCTCTGTAGCAGTCCCCAGAGTGGCCTCCATTACATCAGTATCAATGATGCAGTGATGCCTGGGCCTTTTTTGCAGTACACAGAAAACTATGACATTTCATTGAAGACAGATGGGAGTTAATCACATCTTATCTTGCCCAATTGTTTTGCGTTTTTAGTGGATAGTGGTAGCAGCAATTGGGTTAGAGAGGCACTGTTTGTTTGGAGGGCAGTTCTCCATATAAAAGGGGTCAATGAAGAGCAAAAGATTGGGAGATTCTGCTCTAGACTATCCCAGCCAGATAATAAATTAGTAAAAGAGATAGATGAATGAATCAGACCATTGGCCTGCTGAATGGTCTTTCAGATTCTAGTTCCAAACACACTACTTCAGGATTTACTTATTTTCCATCATTGTAGGTAAGTCTTCTACCCTCTGAAAAACTCTCCTTTCTTAGCTCATTAATCCATGTTTTTCTGAACCTTTAATACATGACTCAGAACATTCTGATGGCCTCTGTCAGATCACCCACTGAATTCCCTCAGCATATGTAAATTAATTGCACTGTTTTAATTTGCAATTATTTATATATTATTTTGGGAACCCTGTTTTAGTCTATTTATATAGCATACATAATCATTACTACTGAAAGTTCCTTGGTGTCAGGGACTATACTATCTTCTATTTCTATTGCATCTACTTAGGGAATGTATCACAATGCTCAGAAACATTTATTGAGCACCCAGTGATGCTTAATGAATGTAATTAACTGGCAAGACTCTCATGCAATCGAGATAGCAGCAAGACATCTGCAAGATTTCTGGGAGACAAGCAGAGAAACAGAGGCCAGAAGTATACAGATTTGAGTTTTATCCCTGTAATGAGAGTACTTTGGGCAGACAAAAGTCCTAGTTTTTCTTAAACCTTTCACGAATGTAAGTGTCTTTAAGCATTTTCACTCTCTTTTGGTATATTCTTACAAAATTTGTATGCCTTTCTCTGCAAGAAAGATGACCCCAATTGAAAGGTGAAAGAATACCATAATTTATATAATGGTATTATATTTTCTTTCCAATATTCACCAATTATGGGAAGTTTTAAGTTTGTCCCTGTGAGCTAACTATGCCATGTACTGTAATTTAAAAAGTAAGTCATCTTACCATTTGCATTTTCTTGTGACATCTCATCATCAAATTTTCAACAGTGCATGGAACTAGCATGTGAAAATCTAAAATAAATTTTATACCTTCTTTGAAAAATATGAAGTATATTTAAATTACAAATATATTTTAGTATATATCTTATTTTAATGTAAAAACATACTGAAGGACAAGTGTATATAAAATTATACCTGACTTTTTCCTTTTTAACTTTTTAAAAAATTAGTGCTATAAGTGACAGAGGAAGAGAGAGGATTGTATAGTAATGCAATGTATGCATTCTTACAAAGAAATATTATGTTGTATAATTGACTCAGCAATTATCTACCATGAAAAGTAGTCAAAGCACCTTCACTTCAGACAAATCAAACAGTCCATAAGTCAGGTATAATCACAGTATAAAAAATATCAGTGCTCTGTATAGAATTTATGGTAATTTATATGTATGTGTAGTATGTATATGATTAGTGTATTTATATACACGTTTATAATAGATTCTGATGAAAATATATTGTAGAGCCCTGGCTGGTGTAACTCAGTGGAATGAGAGCGGGCTGGGAACCAAGCGGTCCTGGTTCGATTCCCAGTCAGGGCACATGCCTGGGTTGCGGGCCAGGTCCCCGTGAGGGCCATGTGAGAGGCAACCAGACATTGCTGTTTCTCTCCCTCTCTGTCTCCCTCCCTTCCCCTCTCTCTAAAAATAAATAAAAATAAAAATCTAAAATATATATATATATATATTGTAGAAGTGCAGGAAAACTGCTAAGATAGTAATTTCTTTTAAAAGGAACTTCACAAAAGGAAAAAATAAACCAGTGTCACAACCCTAAAATTTATATAACATTTTATATAGTGATTATCATTGATATTAAGGCTGTTACCCATGGAATACAGTGTGCAAAAGAGGACAAAAACACTGAATATCAGCAAAACAGCATACTCATGGATATAATCTCATGTATGGCATATAAAATAAATTTGGTCATCTCTACTAAGCATATCAGGAATTCCATATAATTAATTGCATTCAAGGGATTAATAGGTAACTAAGGTAAATAGTCCTTGGGCCTGTTTTTTCAGTTGTTTTAGTAGTGAGTGCCTTTCAGTTCAGGTGCTGTTGTTAACGTGGGATATTAAGGTAGCAATCTGATAACCGTAGTTAAAATAAATGAGGGTTTATTTGCCTCCGAGAAATTGGAGTGACTTCTTTCATTTTCACCTTGCTCCTCTCATGTATCATTACCTTCCATCCCTTGTCCAGATGAATAAGGCACCAGTCTAACATCAGGAGTAATTTCTGTAGTTTCTGATCATAGCTCATTTTGAAGGATTTGTGTATTGGATTGTTTGTGGAGCCTGAAAGAAGACATTAAAATGCAAATACCAGATCCTTTAACTGAAATATCTTTACGATTTGCTAAGATAATTTTTACATTTTTTTAGAAGGTGTTAGAATAGTTTTTCAAGTTTTTGTGCAATAGAGCTATGAGCCAAATTTCGTGTTTCATAGAAAAAACCAAGGTAGGCATACGTTTTTTGCTTTTATATATTTAATTTGAGATGGAAAAGAAAATCAGTGTCTGTTTTCCCCTATTTACCAGTGTGTTATATATAATGATATCAAAGTCACGACCAATAACTAACACAAGGCTATGTAAATGAAAAGCAAAATTTCAAAAATGCTGATAAAGGTTTATTTCTGTTGATACAATTTTCTAATCTCCAAACATGAGGAATTTGGCAAATGGATAGTAGTTTTATTAGGCAGATTGGTGTGAAAGTATAAAATGAGGAAAAGTTTTGCTTAAATATCTGAAGGCCACCCTGATGATATCTGTGTTTGAGAAGGCTCTGAGTGAGATTTTTTTCCCTATTTTTTCAAAGCAAAAGGGAAATGCTTTGAAATTCTACCCAATATATTTGTATGAAATATCTCTTGAGGGTCACATTTAAACACACACACACACACACACACACACAAACACACACACTCCTCTTCCAAACGCTGTTCAAATTGTGAGCGGGTGGCCTCATGGCAGAAGCATGCTTATCAAAATGTAAAGGCTGAATATATCCACATGCAACTTGTCTTTATAATATAAAGCTCACAAAATATTAAAACATTAATTTTTCTACCTCAGTAGTCCTTAAAAGTGATGCCTTCAGCTGCAACCCTGTAGATTCTGACTTAATTTGTCTGAGGGGGGAGCTGGGAATGGATAATTGTTCCACACTGGTATGGATATAAGGTTGGGAACTACTGCTCTGCAGGACTGCTTAGCCCTGAGAGGAAAGCGAAGACTTCGGGTGGATTGGTCCTCCATTGACCTGTGGCTTTGCCCGTCTCTGTCACTGGCTGTGTGCTGTTGAACAGGGTACTCTCAGAATGCTTCTTCACCAGTGACATGGAAGCTATAAATCCACTGGGTTTCCATGAGAATTGCATTTGTTAATATTTGTAAAGCTTGATAAGGCTAAAAAAAACTTGTTCTTTTCTATCTATAGTGTTTGTCTTAGTTGGTCATGATCCCAATTTTAAGGTCACTTTGGCTTATTATGTTAAGGTGAAATTAGCATCACTTCTCCCAACATCCTATCTAGTAAGTTTTTCAGAATTTTGTTGAATTCTTTGGGGATGAAATTAATACATGGAAGTATGTCTGGCTCTTATTTCTTCCTTCTTAAGTTCTCAGTCTGTGCCTCACATTTTGCTTCTTATCCCCTGACTTCATTTCTACTTTGCAATGTACCACTGGACAAGGTCCCCATCTGAGGCACAGTCAGGGCTGAAACCTGGGGACGTGACCAGCTTTCTACCCATGGACTGAACTTCTATGAACTGATTCATTCCTTTTCTCTTAACCTAGACCTTCAGACCCTCACCTTCAGGTTAAGCAAAAAGGAGTGCATCCATTTTTAAGAGTAGAATTAGATAAATTGAAGCAAAGAGATGGGCATTTATTTTGGCATGGATATTGCCCATCCTTTTTATGTACTGGTTAAATCTATGCCTATTGAACCTGTGGACTCTATGCCTACCATAGTGTAGCAGCAATGGAAGACAAGGTAGGAGAAATTCAGGGTGGTGAAACGTGTTGGTTACATTGTGAAGCCTTCGGTGAGGTCCATAATACAGAGATAAACTAAAGCTGAAACTAGTTTTGCTGACAGAGGAGAGGAAGAAACACGGCTTTTCTAAGGGAAGCTCTTTCTGCTTGGGCCCTGTAATTCAAGGATTGAACAACCGATCTTCTGGAGCCGTAAAGTGTCAAAAAGCTAAATGGTCAGCCCCCAGCCAAGGTTAGTACTAACGAAGGCATGAAGGTAGCATCAGAGCAGAAGGTAAGCATGGAATCCGGCAAAAGCATCAGTGGCCCTGCCTGGACAAATGGGGCAGTCACCACCATTGTGAGAATGCAACCTGTGGATCAGGCAGCTTCATAGAGCATCCCTGTCTCAACCTAACATTTCATACTCTCTGACACAGAGGACACGATGGGAGTAAAAAACTGAGTGCCAAGGGAATGGGCAGGGCCCCAGAGATTTATTGTGAATAAACTACATCCTCTGTTTCTAGACCTGTATGAGCAGATATCTGGCTATGTTTCCTAGCTCATGAGACTGACCAGCAGCATATAATCTGCCCCTATATTTTTTAGGTAGTTAATTGTATTGTCCGAGAAACATCAAGGTTGGTGGATGACAGCTTTTGACTGCTTAGCCTATAAACCTATTTTTAGGTCACCGACTTGTACCAAGAGAAAGTGGGCTGCAAAAGAGGTGTAGTTTCAGAAGGGCAAGCACTCTTCCTATATATTGGCTGGAGACTACCGTGCTACCTGCAAAGGGAGCAGCCTGAGGTGCAGTTAGACATTGGAAGAAGCAAAGCTGAGAAATGAGTCTGTAACTTAAGCCTCAAATCAGACTTAAGGCCAATGCCTTCCTTTGGACTTTGTAGATAAAGGAGCCAATAAATTCTCCTTTATTTTCATTGTGTTTTGAATTTTGTTTTGCCATTTGCAACATAAATAATCATGAAATACACTTAGACATTTCCCTTATGTATTAGAGTTCTCCAGAGAACTAGAACCAGTTGGATATGTATCTATAGACATCTATCTATCCAGATTATCTATCAACTATCTATCTATCATCTATCTATCTTCTATCTATCTATCTATCTATCTATCTATCTATCTATCTATCTATCTATCTATCTATCTATCTATATTTATTATAAGGTAGTAGCTCACTGGATTGTGGAGGCTGAGAACTCCATGGCCTGTTGTCTGTAAGCTGGAGGCCCAGGAAAGCTGGTTGTACAGTTAGAAGGCTTGAGAACCTGGAGCGCAGAGGGTGGAGATTTGTGACTCACATGAGGGGAGGAGGCGGGCATGAGTCCAATCTTCCTCTACCGTTTTGTCCTACCCAGACCCTCAGTGGATTGGATGACACTCACCCACACTGAGGAAGGCAACCTGCTTTACTCAGTCTACCAATTCAAATTCTAATCTTTTCCAGGCACACCAGAAATCAACTAATCAGATATCAGGGAACCCTCTGCCTCAGTCAAGTTGACATAAAACCATCACACCTCACAAATGACTTTATAATGTTAATTACCGGTTACTTTTTAGGAACTTGAGTTTCTTCTCCCCTACAATGAGAACGATATCTACTGTGAGCCTTGAGAATAATGTATTGATATATAAAACACAGAGCTTGGTAGATGATGGGTGGCCTAATCAATGTTACTTTTATATCTGTGTTATGTAGAGGTTTACCCCCTGTGACATATCATTTAATCATCAACTTTATGGGTATTTTGATCACCTCTTCATTACCCCATCGATGAAGGAGGGATTCTCACCCTAGAGTTATGAAGATAGCCAAACACATGACATCTGGTGCTGGGCAGATGGGATTGACAGCAGTTTAATAGTGTCAGGGGCAGAGGGTACCACATGTTTCCCAAAGCCACATGGGATTGCACTTAGGAACACAGTGAACAAGGAAGGACTGTAGGCACCACAGACTTTGTGGCACCAAGAATATAGTGTACCCCACATTTCCTGCAGGAGAATGTGATCAGCTTGCTTGAATAATTCCGTGGGCTGGCAGGGAACTGAAACCTGCTTCTCGGGCATAAGTAGGCACTGTGCCTGGACCCCAGCATGAAGGGAGTTGTTTGGGAGGGGGCCTATCTGCCTGAACAGAGTGGGAAGGGGAACTTGCAGTTAGGCCAGTTGAAGCCCTCTCAGTCTTCTGCAGTTGTTAGTGCAGCACGTAATTGTGATTTTAAGCTTATACCACATTCGGGTAGGGGAAAATCCACTTGGGTTTAGTTAGAATTTCCAGCTTTGTTTCTCTTAAGGATCATTGTTAAGATCATCAGTCATACTGTGTCTTAGAACACATCAGATGTTCCCTCTTTTGGTTTCATTGACATATTAGAAACAGAATCTGTGGCCCAAGACACCATGGATAAGTTTACATTGGGGTTTCAGGTGTTGGAGAGTGGGGTCATGATTCTCAGAATGCAAAGTGCTTAAGAGTAATTGAGGGTGCTTGTAAAACACACACACACACACACACACACACACACACGAAACATACTTTACTGATTCATGTCCATCCTCAGAGAAGTTTCAAAGTTCTGGCGGTTTAAAGGGGGATGTTGATTTAGAAATGTGCATTTAATAAGATCCCAGACCATTCCAGTATAGTGTCCTTCAACTGAATAGTGCTAACCTTGGCTCAGTGCCAGTGTTCATAAACTTCACTGGGCATGAGAACCCTTGAGGGCTGTTAGAACATACATTGCTGGGCCCCCTCCCCAAAGTTTCTGATGTAGGAGGTTTGGGTGGGGCCCCCAAATTTGCATTTCTAACAGGTTTCTGTGTGATGTTGCTGATTGAAGGACCACACTTTGAGAACCATTGGTTTAGTCTAGAAATTCTCAACTGTGTGAGCTCGTGTCCCCCATGGGACCTTTGCCAGTGTCTAGGGATACTCCTGGTGGTTACAACCGGAGGGTGCTGTGAGATGTCATGGGTAGAGGCCAAGGATGCTGCTGAACATTCTACAATGTGCAGGACGTCATTCCTTCCTTGTGACAGACTTATCATGCTCCGTATGCCCATAGTGCCGAGGCTGAGGAACAAAAACGTAGTGGCAATTTCTGGGGTGGGAGGTGTGGAGGGAGGTGGGATTGTCTCCTCATGGCAGCAGGTGTACACACTTCATGTGCATAGATACTGTGGGGATTTGGCTCTACCTGCACTAAAGCTAAGTGGAACTCACCAAAGACGTTTCATAAAAGAAATAGCTTCACACTCTTAATGAGCCACTCATTTCCTATCTTGCTCTCTACCCTGTATCACTAATCTGAATCAAATGATCCCTTTGAAATCAATGGAAAGTGTACTCTGTATGGGAAAGAAACAGCTATGTTCATTCTGAATTAACTGGGATTGCTCATTCCTTTCGATTAAATTGCAAGTGAAAGGAATTAGATGAAATGATGCAATTGATTGGGTACCAAAAATGATACAAATGTATGTCTCTGAAGGAAAGCACAAGCAATGCTAGGTGAAATTTATGTGGATTAGGTAATTTAAAAAGTCCTCTGTGTAAGGCTGCACACAGATATTTAGATTCTCTTAGTCAACAATCTGACACTTGCTGCTAAGGTATAAACTGAAATAAGTTTAAAATTTTTTTTTCTGCTGTATTCACAACAATCAAATAATTACAGTAACTCCAGGACTGGCAAAATATTATTCAAATGTAGAAATCTGAGTGGTGAGATTTTTCTCATAAGTTTTTGAATTACTTTAAGTTATGGATGATGGCAAGAACAGTAAATGCATTTTTTTTCCACCAGGCTATGTAAAAGAGGCCACATTTCACTGAGACTTTTTAAAACCATTGATGATGGAGCTGAACACAAGCTAAATAACGAATTCATGAAACCTGGCATAAATCAGCATCTAAAAGAAAGAGGGCACTGAATAGGCTGAGATTTAATGATGGACCAGCCATGTGCAAACATTTCACTAAAGGCCTCCTAATACCTTTTAAAGTGCAAAATTATCAGAATATACCTTGATCTTTATTTCCTTACTCCTCATCACTCATTAAAAAGGCTAGAGGGATGGCATTCTTGGAAAGGAAGACGTCAAGAAGGAACAATTCTCAACCAGGAAACTCTAGCTTGTTCTTCATTTATCTTTTATTTTTCTCTACTCAGTAGTACCAATCTCAGTTACACATCTTTAGTAAATGACCAACAATATCTTTAGAAATTTTAGATGGGATGAATATTTTTGTATGGAAGTATCATCATCACTATCACCAGTCTTTTTAATTTATATTCTTTCTACTGTGGATTTTAGTTGCTAGTCTGTAAAATGTTTTAGAAATATTTTCTCACCTTTTGTCAAATAAGTGTGTTAAGAAATCCTAATATGTAAATAAAAGCTGGTCAGCTCCTGTAATTGAATCCTCTTGAGTTAAAAGCCGTGGTTGGAAGTCAAGTTCGCATCCCTTGGTCCTCATGGTGACCCTGAAGTATTATGCTTTAAGATTACACAAAGCATAGTTTAACAATCAATGGTCTAAATTTTTAGATGCCCTCTAAAGTCTCAAGCTTGCCGAACATAAGCACTTACTGCCTCCAGAAAAGATTTAAGTGAAGTTAGGAATAAGACCTTATGTATATTTATAATTAAGGTAAAAAGAGTATCTGGATATTTGGCTCAGAGCTTCCTTGTAACAAAATAAAAAAGGAAAAAGAGAGATAATAGGGTATCTTCCTTTCTTTGTCTAATAAATGTCTAAAATGATTAATTTATCACTTGGAACTTTTAGTAAGATTATTTAGAATTATAACACATATTTTTAAGTGTGATTTGGTAAAATATGGAGCTCTCCTAAACATATGGTATTTTCTTTTATTATCCATCAAGGCTGAGCATATACAACTGAATCTTAAATTTCAGAAACAACATTTGTGAGAAATTAAATTAAATCTAAAAATGTTGCTTTCTTATCACTAAGCTTGACCTATAGGAATTATGATTCACATGTTTCTTAAACTGAAGTCATTTACAAATGTTACTCATCTCAATCTTCCAACACAAGCAAGATTGACTTCACTACCAAGTGAACAAAGTACATATACTCTGTATTGTGTTTTAAATGAAGAAACACATTTGCTGTGTTTTACCTGCACGGTGGCCAGGAGAAGGGGTTGGCATGCCACCATGAAATAGAGGGAACCTGACCTGCCTGAATGGAGGATGAGCACCTGAGCATAGTGGTATACACTATGGGATACTATGGGACGCTATGGGTACACACTAATACATCGCAGGGAATCCCTGCGATTGGGGACCACTTCTCTCTCTCAACTGCTTTTAGTAGTACCAACACCCAGATAATTGCTCAGTTAGGACAGCAGCTTTCAGAGATCACATTCACAGCAGAGCACTCTCCAGAGATCAACCTGGAGATGGCTGTGCCCTGGAAAATTTCAAGTATTTGTTGTCACTTAGTCTGAAACTTTGACCTTAACTATTTTTAAGAATCATTCCATATAACATCTGATGTTGAATGTCACTGTCTTTATGTGTCTTTCAGGATGTGTTTTACATAGTGATACTTGTTTGTTATAGAAAATTTAGATCTTAAGTAGAAGAGAAGAAAATAAAAATTATTCCAATATCACTGTCCAGTAAAAATCGCCATTGACATTTTGATTTTAATCTTTTCTCCCCTTTTTTCCCTATGCAAATACTTTTGCTTATGAATAAAAAATGGATTAGTATAAATAGCATTATGTAGGAAAAGGTCTTTCTGTGTTGTTAAGTATTTACCTATAATATTACTCTTAATGCTTTATTATAGAGCATTATATATTCATTATATAAATATGTGATAACATAATTTTCTATTTTTGAGCATTTAGAGTTTTTATAAATAGCATTCTTATAAAAACTATTTTAATTAAATCATTGCACACATTCTGGATGACTTTTTGTGGTTCTAAAACAATACTGCCACTGTTAGAATACTATTTATTTATTATATTTATGAAAATAGATCACACCCTAAAAGAAGTAAAGAGAAAGATCAAAGAAGCACAGCAGGTGAGCTGATGGTAGTGGCCTTGGTTACGTTAACAGAAGCCTCATGGGTCAATTAGACAGTGACTTAATGAAATTAAACTTGATTAACATGAGAAACTTTTGTGTTAGCTTCATTAGTAGCTATTTGCATGTTTAACAATACAGTGAATTAAACCAAATCCTTTTTATTGCAGTAGTTATATCTTTCTATGTTTGTGAAATATATAAATGCTCATTGAAAAATTGTGAAAATAAAAAAATGAAGAAAATATCATCTAGGCATAAATGCTGCTAACATTTTTATGTACATGTTTTGAAAATCTTTTAAAACAGTCAACCATCCTCTTAAAAAATGGAATCAGATAATTCGTAGGGCTTTTTACCTGTTTTTTTTCCTCACATATGTATCATGAAAGCTTTCTAAATATATTTAAGTTAATATTTCAAATATATAATTATTATATGGATATGTTGCAATTTTTAAAAAACCCTATTTACCTCTTGTAGTACCTTTGAGGTGTTTCTCCTTTGTTTCTATTAAAATAATGCTATGATATACAGTCTTTTACAGTCATCTTTGTTCACGTCTTCGTTTCCTTAGAAGGAATTACTATATTAAAGTGTATGTACATTGCAAAGGTTTAATTGGGCTCCTGAGTGCTTGTATCATTTTATTTATATTTCCATTAAGCAATGAATAAAAGTATAACCAACTTTGGCAGAGTATACTCTGCATTACATTGCTTTTCTTGAAAAGGTAACATTGTTCTGCTCAAAATAAAACCATCAGTACAATATGCCTCTGAATTCCCCCCACAAGAATATTAAATGAAAGTATAATAGACAAAATTGAATGTAAAGAAATTTGAAATAATGTAATTTTTATATATTTATGGAATATTTTCTCTAAAGAATTAGTAGGAGTTTGCATGTAAGCCTGACATTTTATTAGGATGTCTTGATACTAAGAAGCGTTAGGTTTTCATGGTTCCATTATTTAATATTAAGATCATTTTCAGATATTTGTACCCATAAGTTAATGTTCTTTGTCCTCAAAGAGGTTCACAGAATAAGTTTTTCTAACTCAAGTAACTTTCCCTTCCATTAGAATAAATTGCTACTTATTTCAGTGTCCTAAATTAACACCTAGTAATCTAAAATATGTGACACTTCTCAAAGTGTACAGCTCACCAATGGCGTGTTTCAACTACGAACAAAACAAAACAAAACAAATCTGTAGGTTTATGTGTGCTTTCATTATTATGACTCAGTATCCAAAGTTGAAAAGATAACTCTGTTAACTCCCCGAGACTGAATAGCAACTGAAAGTCTGATAATAATACATAGATCAATTCTTTATAATTATGATGAATCAATAACTTAGCCAACCAGAATTCTTGGTGAATTAACATTCTAAATTGTTTAATGTTTATTGCAAACATTTTAGATAGCCATTTTCTGAATAATGTAATTTTCCCTTTAGACTTCAAAATATTTCGGAATTACCTTTTACACATCTTTGCTTTATTTAAACAAGCCTTAGGTAATTGTTATATACTATTCTGTTTTATTGTCCATATGACCTACTGAATTTTATTTTTGCTCATGCTAATTGATCCCATGTTGTCCTGGAAATACTTGATTCTGCTTTGTATTTTTTCAGTCTTCTCAGGCTGTTTGTCATGTTTATTTCTGTCAGCTCACTACTTCTTTATTTCCAATTTGCTGGTGTTAATATGGCATAACCGCACTTGTTAAGATTATACAAAGTAAAAGTAGATAGGAGCTGAAGAAGGAAATGACAGCTTTTTCTTGAGTAAAGAACAAGTATTTTCCTCTACTGACCAGTTTAGGAGTCTGTTTTTTTAATTGAATTTATTGGGGCGACGTTGCTTAATGAAATTATATAGGTTTTAAGTGTACAATTCTATAATATATCATCTGTATATTGTATTGTATTTTTATCACCCCAAGTCAAATTTCCATGATAAGAGTTTATTTTTTTTAATTTCTGACTAGCTAGGTTTTGAATGGATAGGCTAATGTTCTGACTCTAAGTGCTCCCTTTTTAATTGCATTTTTTCCATTGCCATTTATCCCCCTTACACCCTCCCATCATATCCTGCAATCACCACACCGCTGTCCATATCCACAAGTCCTTTTTCCTTTTTGCTTGATCCCTCCACCCACTAACTGCCCCCAGAGCTGTCCGCCTGCTCTCTATCTATGAGTCTGTCTCTAATTTGCCTGTTATTTCAGTTTGTTCATCATAAGCCGTTCAGAGAAAGACAAATACCATATGATTTCACTTGTATGTGGACTCTAATGAGTAAGTGTCCCTCTTGACCGAAGCTGAAAGCCAAGCAAAAGTGAGTTTAGGGAAACCACAGAAAAAACTGTCATGCCTTTCTCCCACGCTATCATCACATTAAGGTACAACTTTACCTTAAACTGCACCAACTGAACTCTCCTCGAGCAAACTTCCTGTTCCCTTTCTGTGCTCTTCCCTGTATCCTCTGGCCTCTGCCCATGAGTTACTGTGAGTTTCTGAGCATCAACTGCTGTTTTCACCCCACTTATCCCTTTTCTCAATTCTGCTTTGATTTTTCTTTTTGGCAAGAATTGGAGTATATTCCAGGGGATTTAGCTCATTTTTATCAATATACATATTAGAGAAGAAGAACTAATCCTGTTGTGATTCAGCAGAAATAGGCATATGATGTATTTAGGGACTGTTTGTCTAGAGTTCCTGGATTAAATTGGAGTCAAAGTTCTCATCTGAGTTTGACTGCCTTCTGTAGTCCAATATTCACTGAAATGCTCCTTTTCTTAAAGCATATTAGGACTCACTGAGCAATGAACTTAGAGATGAGGATGAAAATGCTAGAGGAATCACTGGTCACAGACATCCAGTTTTAAAGAAGTTAGAAAGCTTTTCAAATTATATGTTAGTATAAAATAAGTTAAAATATGAGTCTACTCTCCCAACCAATATTTCTTTTTGATATTAATTTTTTGTTGCCTAATTTAAGGAATGTAATTATAAAAAATATCAAAAGAAATAGGCTCAGGGAGTGTTGGTGATGACATTTAGGTATTGTGTGTAACTTTGAAACACCTGAAGCCGGAGCCACGTCTTTCTTCCATTCAGAGATAATGTGGCTACGGAGGAGCAGATTATTGTCTGATATATACGGAGTTGTTCCTTATTAGAGAATTCCTGACTAATTTGTCTCCCATTTTTGTTAAGAACAGGATAAATCACACATTATCTGTCCATTGGTCTTCTAGAATTTCTTTTGGAATAGGACTGTAAGAGACCGGAGACTCTAGGAGCCTTATGATTCTATTTTTAAAAGGCCAGCAAAAAGCATGGAAAGATATGAACATTTTCTCATTTAAGTGATACATAAAGAGGAAGATCTTACTCAGTTTTGGATTAAAGATGTTGGTCATTTTCTCCCGATCAGCAGAGTGGCTGATGGGGAGCACTGACCTCGGGCTTTCTCCTTCCTATTAGCTGCAGATATGTCACTTTTCCATTTGTGAAAGAAGCGCTTAACATATTACATGAAACTACCACAAAGGTTTCACAGTTACTATTTTAAAAAAGTTATTGCATACATATTCATGTGGTTTTAGAAAACTCTTGCATTTATTTGTTACTGCAATTTGTATGAAGTACAACATGAATGCTTATTTATTTGAAAGTATAATATACTGTAAGTTGTAAATCCTTTTAACGTGAGGGAGTCTGATGGACATGTTTTCATTATTCTTCCTACCATTCTTTTCTAGGAATATCTTTGACAAAGTATATGATAATTGGTTTTTATGTGAGAATAAGTTATACATTGTACAAGTATCAATTTTGTAAATGTGGTCAAACCAGGATGATTGTTTAGAAATATTTTATGTACTAACAGTCTTGAATAATTATCAGACCACTTACACAAAAATGATCACCTCTCAGATTGTACCTGCAATATACATTTGAAAATATATCAAAAAATGTTGAATTAATTATTATAATGCAATAATGAATTTTAAATTCTTAAATTACAACCTATTCAGAAGATGTAGTAGTATTAGTAAGTCATATAAGCCATCTGTACAAAGCACCTGTCACTGTAAAAAGACACCGTGAATTGGGTTCATGACAGCAGAGGTTAGTGGTGAAGAGAATATACGCTAGAGTCAGACTGTAAGGCATTCTGTCGGTTACTTTTCTGGTCTGTGCCTCAGTCTCCTCATCTGTCAAATGGAGATTAATAATAATATTACATACTGTTGTTGAAAGGATTGGTGAGGTAGTCCATGTAAAGTGCTTAGAACAGGGTCTTTCTTAGGTAAATTCTGCATATGAGGGGGGACCCCCAAAAACTGGAATTATCCTTCCGGAAAGCGGGCCCCTTGTAGTACAGACTTCCCGCACTAGGTGAGTGTTCTAGGAACGCATCTGCATCAGTGCACCAGCTGGCATTGTTGTGAGAGGCTGCATGGTTTCAGTGACTTTTTTTCAAGACTCTTTGAACGCATTTGCCTGTTTCATGGTGGGTGATTTACAAATGCACCTGCCTGCACTGTGCTGGGCGTTCAGCAGTTTTTGACCAAAACAAAATGACCCCTGTACCCCACCCTCCCCATTCACCTGATCTCACACCGAGTGACTTTTTTTTGGTTTCCCTGGATGGAAAAAGTCCTCAAAGGGAAATGTTTTGTCAGTGTGAAAGAGGTGAAACAAAAAACAGCAGAAGCACTAAAAGGCATCAAAATCAATGAATTCAAAACTGTTTTGAGTGGTACAAAGAAGGTCTCGATAGGTGTATTGCATCAAATGGAGAGTACTTTGAAGGTAACTGAAGTTTAAACATCTAAGAATAAATATGCAATTTTTAATAAATACTATTTTTCTGGGGGTCCCCCCTTGTAAGTGCTGGTTACCCTTATTATGTAGGTGAGAGCGATTGCAATGATAACTATGGAATGCTTGGATATTACTGGACTGGGCACTGGGTCAGGTGCTTTACTTATACACAACTTCAAATCCTCACAATAACCTTTCAAAGAAAATATTATGCAAATTTCAGAGATGAAACTAAAATCCAGACACTAATCTGAGAAGATCACATTGTTAGGATCTGCCAGAGCCATGATTCGAGCTCTGGTCTGTTCCGTTCCAAAGCCTGACCTCTTTCTGCTAAACCATGTGGTAGTCATAATCATTTTTATATCTTAAAATTATTTGAGAATTGGAGGATATTTTCCCAATGCATAGAATATGTTGAATATTAAAATATCTAAATTATTTAGTTGAAAATATTAAGAGAAATTAGTAATCTTATGAATATTTGTATTTTGCTGATATATATTTTACAAATAGCTGTTAATACAGAAACTATTACAAAGCAAATTATAACTACTTAACACACTTGAATGTATTAATTTTAGAAACAAGCTATTTCATTGTTATTTTACAATTTAACCAGAGCCAATTTTTCTGCTTTTTTTCCTTTTTGGTTACTGTTTTCCACTTTGAAAGAACTTTGTAATCATTTAGTATCAATCAGAATGCTATATACAAATCAACTTCCTATGAAATATCAATGTGACATGTTGACATATTGAAGGACTGACATCATCAGAAATTATTTTTCCCAAAATGAACTTTATAATAAAAATAAACATCCTCAGACATACTCTTAGAGAAAATTCAAATGCTTTAAATCTCACTTCAGAGAAGCAGCCATCATTAATGTTCTGATTCAGATCTTCCTAGACACAGACATAGAATATTTATACAAATAGAGTAATGGTATATATCATACCTTATAGGTTTTCCACATCAATGCACATAAAAACATCATATTGTTTTTATTTGTTAAATAGCATTTTTCTAGCCTTCGTTATAGGTGAAGGTTGAACACCACACAGAATTGTTGTAAGCTTAATATTGCACTTGATTTGAATTTAGCAACTTCCTGTCCTTTGTGTATGTTAAGTCATTTCATTCATATTTCCTGGGCAAAAGTCTCTATCATTATGGCAGATTACCATGAAAGAAGTCCTCTTAAGTCAATTTTGGGCCTCTTTCGCCCCCCATGCATCTGCTTTCTCATGAAACAAATTGAAGCTCTGCCTGTTACCTCCTCTTTCATGGTTCACAGTCTCTCTTTCGCTGGCCCAGTTCTTGTGTAGAGCTCTCCAGAGTGAGCTCAGGTTTGCAGTAAGGATGGAGTTCCTCGTCAGGGTTGGAAGCAGCATACACTAGGACTGTCTGGCATTATGGAAAGAGACAAGACGTAAACAGATGATGGAATGGGGAGCACCTTAAAGATTTCCCAAATATCCTCAAATATTCAATTTTATAATAACAAAATGCAAGTAATAAAGGCCACCTTTCTCAAAAGCACCCAGCTGGTTTGTGATAGAGACAGTGCGAGGAAGGACCCCTGGTTTCTGACCTTTCTGTAGCTACTCATTTGGCCCCCGACAGCATGTCCAGTTTTTGGTTCTCCTCCTCATCCATCCTGCAGGATAACTCAGCTGTACAGTAGAAATAGAAGCAGAACAAAAATAAAGTGTTCAGAGTAAGGGTAAAGTCATGAATTTCATTGTGTTAATGGAAACAATAACAGTAATTTTTATCTGTTGGATTAAAATAGTAAAATGTTTATTAGAGACTGCTAGCCTTTGGCAGTCAGTTTCTTCAAATAAAAGCTTAGTATGAAAGGAATGAAAATTATGTGTAGTTTCTGATATGAAAATTTGAAAAAGTAAAGGGAAAATAAGGTTATTTTATTATTATTACATATAATATAAGTAATTTTGCATAATAGAATAATAGATACATCATTAATTTGATTAAATATTATTTCTGTTTTCATGATATGGGCAGCTCATTATGCATGCACATAAAATGATGTTCAAGTTTCTATTATAAAACAAGGAAAGGTATTCATATCGTTAGAGAATAAAGTTATATCACCACAATGTATCAAGAAGATATATCATCAAGACCACCACTATTAAATTAAGAAATATTTGTGGATGTACATGGTTTACTATGTAGGATTTGTGAAAAGAAATATATAAGGTATCCAATGCCATGAACAAAGAACTTCAACCATTACATAGAATATTAGAGATATTTTATTAGCTAAATGTTTAATATGCCAATAGTAAATATACCAGTCATCTTTATTTATTTCAAAGTAGAAATACTACTTCAGAAATTAGAGTTTAAATGGTGATTATACTCCACCTTTTAAAAATTTGACATGACTTTTTCCATATTACCTTGTGTCAGTGTTTTAATTACCTGTTGTGTTGCTGCAAAACAAAACACCCAAAACTTAGTGTCTTAAAACAACAATATCTTATTATTTCTTGTGATTTCTGTGGGTTAACTGGACTCCACTGGGCAGCTGGGGCTGGGACATCCATCTAAAGTGGTTTCTTCCTGCACATGTCAGGCACCTCTGCTACAATGGCTGGCTGGTCAGTGCGGTGAGGGGCTGACCCGGCATTTCTCGCTACATGTCATACTGTTTTTAAAGACACATTTCTACTTTGACACTTTAGATTTCCTATGCAATGTTGACGGACACTTAAAAAATTCAAACTGTTCTTATTACATTCTAGAGAAAGGTCTTTAGGGTTTAGTTCCTGTGTAAGTGATTAGATGCTGTTAACAGAAAAACTTGGATTCTTACTTTAATCTTTGGAATCTTTGTGTAAACATTGATTAAAATACATAGAATGTCAGTATGATACTATTTTCCATAGAACAAAATTCTCTCTAAGGCTTGTCTTTGCTGAATGTGATATTACAGGCTTTAGGTGTTGAATCATCTCATCACGAGAGGCTTTACTTAAGGCGGTGTGACATTACGGACTCCAAGACTAGTTCTATAGCAGTTACAATAATAGGTACTCATGTGCATATAAATATAAATGAATTATATACAAGTATACATGTAGATGCATTTATTGATAAGGATATCATGCCTGTTTTGTGGTGTTTTAGAGCATTCTGTTAAGGTGTTGGAAGTTAGTTAAATCTTGGCCATGGACTATTCTTCTTCCGGATTGGTGGTTGGGAATGAACTGACACATATTTATACCTTCTCCTGGTAAACTTTAAATTTAATGTCTACCATTTCCCTGAAACTATATTGAAAATATTACTGCATGACTATTACTGGAAGACTAATTCATGCATATCTTAGCAACAATTTTCCAAAGGTATCACCTTTGAACATTTATCATGAAGAAAGCTGACCTACACATACTTTTGTTTCAAATTTTTTACCATACTGCTGCTGACAAATCTGTTTGTTTATAAAGCCAATGGGTGACTGAAAATCTCTTTCAGGCTGAACATTCTTTCCTTCAGGAATTTAAAAAATATGTGTATTTGTGCAAAAATTTAAATTTATATGTGGCCAAACTGATCTTTTTATTTATGATTTTCTCTGTTGCCTTTAAGCAGAGAAAGGCATTTTCTGTAGAATGTTTAGATAAATATCCATGTAATATCTTCTAAAGTATTACTCATTTCTCTTTTTACATTTAACTCTTTAGTCATAGGAATATGGTTTGAATTGGGCAATGACACACCCCTCGTAATGTTATAAAGAATAAAGGTGTATGCACAGTGTAGCTAGCATGGGGCACTGGGCCAGGCTGGTATCTGGTGCACCATCCATTTTTTTGAATTCACCCTTCTTTCCTGCATGCTGTCAGGGCATGTACTCGATCAGTGTTCCAGAGGACAATGTCTAACCTGCAAAGGCTCTGGTTTCTGATGCCAAAGCAGCCCCTGAAAAGCAGAGGAGAAGAGTTAGGCCAATGACTGTGATGTAATGTAGTTCTGGTGGCACAAGAAGGCAGAGACACTTTCAAAGGAGGCGGTGCTCATGATGCTTCCTGAAAGATGAATTGAAGTCATAAAATGAGAGGGAAATAATTTTTCCAGAAAGTGGGAAAGTTTCTGAGACATTCTGGGGTGTTCAAGGACTTCTCAGAGTCAGAGTAGAGTGCCAACATAGCTAACAGGAGGTGGAGGATGGAAGGAAGCCCCAGGCCAGTCAAAGAAAGTACTGGCAAGCCATGCTGAGGGTTTGGTCTCTCACTGTTACTTCTTGTGTATGTAAGTGTTCTAGCGGCATGATCATTCAGAGTTGTTGACTTCCATACTGGCACAAGTTTTAGGGCATGTATAACATTTCTCTCACGCAGTTTTGTATCTGAATAACTAACAGTCCCAATTAATCCAAATTAATTCCAAATCAACTGAATGTATAATTTCTGGTACTGCTCAAATCACATGGGTTGGAAAAGTTTGCCTGAGTGTTCCCATTGATGTTTCCATGTAGGTATGGGTTAGTACCCTTAAATTTTGGGGGCTTTTGTAGTATAGCCATGGAATAGCATCGTGGCTTTGGGACATGGGACTATGCCATAAAATTACTTTACTCTGAGATAAAAAAGCTATAACGGACTATACCAAGACCTTTTTGCTTTTTTACAAATTTTACAAACCTATCTGGTAGCAAGCTTGGCTGATCATGATGTTTGTTAAAATCCTAAGCTAATCTTCCAAAGTATTACTTGGGCAGTCTCAGAGTATTGGCATCTCATGTAATTCATTACCCTTCACAGATAGAATTAAGTAGTCTTCATTTTTAATATGTACCTACTACAAATAAAGAGTAAATTTATACATACAAAGTCTCTGAGGATTGTCTATTATGCATTTGCCTTAGCACAGCATGATTCATTGTTCCAATTGAATCTTGTTTGAGAATGAAGCTGGAGACGCCTTCTTCATTAACATTTACATAGATTGCTTTCCTTGGGCTCTGAGGATCTTCCTAGAAATATAACTCTGGCATTCAGGTATGCAAGACTGATACACTGAGTTAGGATGGGAGAATATGGGAAAGGTCAAATATCAAGGATGAACTCAAGGGTGCCTTAGAGAGAATACCAGCTACAGGCAGAAAGTTTGGAAGGAAGAACTGCGCTGCAACAGAGCAATTGTGTGGAGGAGGAGTCCTGAGGGTCGAGTTATTGCTGCTATTTGAACCTTTTTCAACCCAACTATTCCTCTCCCTTAAGGAGAAAGTCTACAAGCATGTATGAATAAATGAGCTACTATAACTGTGCCCCGTATCAGCAATTTTCAGAGAAGAGGTGGGGGAACTCCTGACTAACATATTTCTTTATATGAGTAAATCTTGACTGATTTATCCAGTATGGTACCCAGGGCTAACACAGAGGAGTTTGGGATGGGAATCTACTTGGGGCTTGGTAGAATTTTTTTTCTTTGTTATATAATTACAATAGGGGAAATAAACACAAAATATTAGAGAAGATAAAAATTGAATACCTATAAAACTTTCAAACAAATCTTTTGAAAAAATTCTAATGACTTGCTTCAGTGAACACAGTTATTGATCAAGACAGTTAATGCAAATCCCTTCAAAACTTGACGTTTATGTAACATAGATAAGAAACTTTGTTTTAAAACTCTTATTTTTATAGCAACCCCAAATTTTCAACAATTAAAATGAATAATTCAAGAATCTTATAGCTCTTCTTTTCCTTTCAATGTGAAATGTAATCCTAAAATTTCTTGTGGTGAATTCAAATGAATTTCAATTACAATTGTGCTTTTTTATATCAAAGATGTCAAAACAAGGGTTATATTCTAATTGCAGAATGTACAGGCACTTTTACTCTGTAGCTAGCTTGAATGCCCCTAGATGGGCACAGACAGACAGAAGTATCGGATGTACGGGAAGACAGAGGTTAGGATACAGGCTTGTAGCTGTCAGTCAAGAGTTTCTCCACCTCTTCTCTGAAAAGTGAACATGTCTCTGGGCTGCCTTTTTTCACTCTTTGAGTGTGAACTCTTGTATCTGCTCCATACGCCTCTTGAGCAAATGAGTGGTGTGGTCTGCCCCAGAATGCTATAGTGGATACCCAGGTAATAGATCACTTCTCTAGGGAAGCTCATAATGCTAGAAAGGAGCAGTAGGAGCAGCATGCTATCACATTTTATGTTCTCTATTTATGCGTACAGAATGAGCCTGATCCTAACTTCTGAATCTTCTCTAAGGAGTCCTGGAAAGTGCTTATTGAGCTCAAAGCCATCCGATGGGGGACCTCCAGACCCAGGACTGGAGTGGATCAATATTTCCTTGTAAACCTCTAACACCACTGGATGCACACCAGTGTGTCATAGCTCACCAGGTGGAAATCTCTGAAACAAGTCCTATAGGGGAGAAAAACATAATGGTAATATTAGCAATTGCCTCTATTGTAAGTTTGAGATGTTTCTGTGTCTATCCAAAATATTTCATATAATGGCAGATAATAGGTCCAGGTTAATAAGGGTCATTTCATAATATCTGGAAGGTCAAATACTTCCCTTATGTTCAATCCTTACTTATAAGAGGTTAAAACATTCTAAGATACAACTTTGCCAGGCTGTGTGCTGGATATCTTTACATCAGGGCCAAGGCACATTGATAATCTCAGAACTAAGAGTATATAATGTGCAGTGCACAGTGTACTTGGCCCTGAATAATCTCCTTGCCCATCATGCTCAGCCTCACAATAGGATTCAGGCTGGGCCAATAACATTTTGTTCTGTGGAAGCTGAGTGAGTGGCAGTTACCAAGGTTTCCAAATTCCTTCTAACCTGTCCTGAGACCATTGACCTTATTTGGATGTATTTATGTATTATCTATATCTATGTACCCATCTATCAGTCATCGTCCTGATTATTATCACCCTCAACCATTCTTTAAAAGATTAAGAACTGGAGAATTGGGGAGGTTACATAACTTAGCCAGGGTGCCACACATGAAAAGTAGTAGATGAGCACAGAGAAATTGCATTATGAATCAGTGGGCTCAACCGATGCACGACACCTCTTTTTTGAGTGATTTACTCAAATTATACAGCCAGTAAGAGATGGAGCTGAAATTCCTATCCCTGACTTGTCTGACTGACAAGCCTATGATAATTTTCTCTTTCTCTCATTGAATTTTTTGGCGCAACATGGTTTAACAAAACTGTACATGTTTCAAGTGTACAACTCAACAAAACCTCATCTGCACACTATATCATGTGTCCATCACCCAAAGTAAAGTCCCTTTTCATTCCCATTTGTTCCACTTTGCCTTCTTCCACCTCTCCCATCCCCCTTTCCCTCTAGCTATATCTATATCTGTATCTGGCTATATCTATATATCTATATCTATTATTTTTTGCTTAATCCCTTCACCTTTTTTCAGCCACTTCCCAGCACTTTCCCTCTGACACTTATCAGTCTGTTCCATGTACCTATGCTTCTATTTTGATTGTTAAATTATTTTGTTTACTAGATTCCACATATAAGTGAGATAATATAGTATTTGTCTTTCTCTGACTGGCCTATTTCACTTAACATCATACCTTCTAAGTCCGTCCATGCTTGCAAAAAGTAGGATTTCCTTCTTTTATACAGCCAAGGAGTATTCCACTGTGTAAAGGTACCACAGCTTTTTATCCACTCATCTACTCATGGGCACTTGGGCCGTTTCCAGGTATTGGCTACTGTTAATAAATTTGCAATGAACATAGGAGCGCATATATTCTTTTGTATTAGTGTTTTGTATTTTTCTGGATATATGAGGTCTATCTGGAAAAAGTCCAACCATTGTTAATATAATGAGAACAGTTTTTGTGACTTTGATGCAATCTGGTAACGAAGGAGAGTGGATTGGAATGCGCATACATGAACAATGACACCGTCACTGTACTAGTCAATGGGGGTGGGAGACACTGTTGAGTGAGCATGTGTACTGTGTGGCCATAATAGTCAAAATGACTGAACAAGTAGAGCAATGAATCTGCATCAAATTTTGTGTTAAGCTTAACATTCCTCCATGGAAACGATTCTGATGATTTGGAATGCTGTTGCAACGGGCAACTGGTGACTGGCTGCTTCATCACAACAACACACCTGCTCAGGCATCCTGTCTCATGAAGCGTTTTTTGGGGAAACATCAAGTCACCCAGGTGACTCAATCCCCCTACAGCCCAAATTTGGTGCCCTGTGATTTCTGGCTTTTCCTAAAACTAAAATCACATTTGAGAGGGAAGAGATTTCAGACCATCAATGAGATTCAGGAATATACAACAGGGCAGCTGATAGAGATTGAGAGAACTGTGTGAGATCTCAAGGTGTCTGTTTCGAAGGGGACCAAGGCATCATTGTCCTGTGTACAATATTTCTTGTATCTTGTCTCTTCAATAAATGTCTCCAGTTTTCATAGTACATGGCTTGATACTTTATGGACAGTCCTTGTATTCCCAGAAGTGGAATGGCTGGGTCAAAAGACATTCCATTTTTAATTTTTTGAGTAAACTTTATAATGTTTTTCATGGTCGCTGCACCAGTCTGCATTCCCACCAACAGTGCACACGGTTGCCTTTTCTCCATCCTCACCAGTGCTTCTGTTTGTTGGTTTATTGATGATGGCCATTCGGCAGGCATGAGGTAATATCTCCATGGGTTTAATGTGCATCTGTCTGATGATTAGTGACGTTGAGCATCTTTTCACATGTCTATTGTCCATCTGTATGTTCTCTTGGAGAAGTGTCTATTCAGATCCTTTGCCCAGTTTTTAATTGGATTGTTTCTTTTCTTGGTGTTGAGTGTTATAAATTCTTTATATATTTTGAATATTAATCCCTTACCAGATGTATCATTGGCGAATGTTCTCCCATTCAGTAGGTTGCCTTTTCATGTTGCTGATGGTTTCTTTTGCTGTGCAGAGCTTTTTTAGTTTGATCTAGTCCCATCTGTTTATTTCTTTCTTTGTTTCCTTTGCCTGAGGAGATGTATCGGCAAAAATACTGCTGTGAAAAACGTCTGAGATCTTACTGCTGATGTTTTCTTTTAGGATTTTTATGTTTTTGTGACTTACATGTAAGTCTTTAATCCCTTTTGAGTTTATTCTTTTGTGTCTAGGTTTATTTTTTTGCATATATCTCTCCAGTTTTCCCAACACCATTTATTGAAGAGTCTGTCTCTACCCCATTGTATGTCCTTGTCTCCTTCGTCAAATATTAATTGACGCTAAAGTCATGTGTTTATTTCTGGGCTCTCTATTCTGTGCCATTGATCTAAATGCCTGTTCTTATGCTAGCACCATCCTGTTTTGATTAAAATGACCTTGTATTATAGTTTGATATGAAGTAGTATGATGCCTCTAACTTTGTTCTTCTTTCTCAAGATTGCTGAGGCTATTAGGGGTCATTAGTGGTTACATATAAATTTTTGGAAAATGCTCCAGATCCATGAGATCTAGAACATTGGTGTTTTAATAGGAATTGCATTGACTCTACAGCTTGCTTTGGGTAATATGGACATTTAATTACTCTAATTCTCCCAATCTATGACCACAGTATATGCTTCCACTTATTTCTATCTTCCTCGGTTTCTTTCTTGAGTACCCTATAATTTCCTAAGCACAGGTCTTTTATCTTCTTGGTTAAATTTATTAACGGGTACCTTATTTTTTGTGTTGTTGTGATAGTAAATAGGATTGTTTTCTTAATTTCTTTGACAGTTCATTATTGGTATATAAAAAAGCCACTGATTGCTGAATATTAATTTTGTAATCTGCTACTTTACCAAGTTGATTTATCAGTTCTAATCTGTTTTTGGATGCTTTTTTTAGTTTTTTTCTATATACAGTCTCATGTCACCTGCAAATAATGACAGTTTTACTTCTTCCTTTCCAGTTTGGATGCCTTTTATTTCCTCTTGCCTGATTGCTGTGCTAGGACTTCCAGCACGATGTTGAATAAGAGAGGTGAAAGTGGACCTCCTGTCTTGTTCTTGATATTAAGGGAAATGCTTTTAGTTTTTGCCCATCGAGTATGATATTGGTTGTGGTGATTATTTTCTCTTTATCTTTGTCGCTGGTAAACTTTTGAAAGAAATTAAATAAGAGATAGAGTATTTAAAGTATTGGAGTTGTAATGATTACAGTAAACTAATGTTCCCAAAGTAAATGGTCCTCAAAAGAGGTCATGCAGCTAGAAAGGCAGTTACCTGTCTTGTTAAGTGGTGTGAATGTTATTGACTTCCATTTCTCATTTTGATAAGCAGGATTTCCTCTTTCATCTGTTCCTTTCCATGTATTTGTCCTACACCCTCCAGAATTCTAGACAATTCTTGCTCTGGTTTCTGTGAGAGTTTGGCAATGTTTACTCTAGTTTTCCATTTTCCAATCCTTTACCAATGGGGTTTTACACATTCTTGGAGGACCACTAGCTAATCCAATTAACCAGTGTATGACAGAGGATTAATGGCAGATCTGCTTGCTAGAAGTTACGTATTTCCCCATTGGCCTTCTTAATCATCATTTATCCAAGGGAAATTATTCTAATGGTGAGAATTTTAAACATGGTAAATAGAGAATAGTCCTATGGCATAGGAGTTCATTTGGTGAATCTATTAGGTCAAACATACCAGAATTTGCAGGGGTAATATCTACTCCCTATAAGGATTTTTAGATAATTAACCTGAATATTAGAAGTAAACTTGCTTTGCCTGTGCTCTAGTCATGAACTAAAAATATCTTGACAATTTTAGGAGCAAGAGGATCTGTATGTACCTAAGAGGTGGTTTTTCTATTTAATGCTATGATCTTAGAAAAATACTGTTTAATATGCCTAAATTATTCCAATTGAATTGTATTATAATTCTTTGAAAATTGCTAATTCATGTGAGCTTTGTATATAACTTTGATTAACTAGAAGACAGAACAACTTATTGCTGGACCATGTTTTGTTGCAAATAAAAATACTGATACTTCAGTTTTAGTATTCTATTTTTTTTTTGTTTGTTCAATGATTCTTTCTCTGAATGGATATAGCAAAACAAATTTAGATGGGGTAAGCCAATTTATTAGAGACAGTTTCTAATGTAAAAGTCTTTACAATCTAGTTGACAATATGATGCATACATGAAAAATTACAGAAGAAAAGAACTGTAAAATTTCAATAATTATAGTTTAGATATCAAGGGAACATCAAAATCTTCAATCCATTGTTTATCACTGGGGTCTTTCAGAATCTTTTTAGAGATCGCTTTTTTTTAAATAATTACTTTATTGTTCTTCAATTACAGTTGTCTGCATTTTCTCCCCTCTCCTCCTCCCCACCCCATCCAATCCCACCTCCCTCCCTTGCTTCCACCCTCCCCCTGGGTTTGTCCATGTGTCTTTTATAGTAGTTCCTGAAAACCTTCTCCCCACAGTCCCTCTCCCCTCCCCTCTGGCTATTGTTCGATTGTTCTTAATTTCAATGTCTTAGAGATGCTTTGAGAGCAAGAGGTCAGGGAGGGGCGAGACAATGGAACCGACCTGCAGAGCACTACCCTTCTCCTTATATGTTAGCCACAGGAGCTCTACTTTCACCTCTTACATAAAATTTAGTTTGAACGAAGAATTGCAGGATTAAAAAAATGTGAGACTTACTGATCCAATATAATTCCTGCTGTTTTGCAGATGAGGTAGTTGCCTGAAGCCAAGGTAGTTTACAGGACTGCCTTACTCTGAAAAATGAGGAGTTAAGAAAGGATTGAGGGAGATTCTGTTGATGTTCTTGTATCACTCTAGTGAGTGCCAGTGTTTTTACATCAGACATGCAATGGTTGGTAGACACTTCACTTTATCTTTAACATGCTTTATATAAATTTGATTTATATTAAAGTGTAGAGAACTCTTCTTACACCTGAAAATTAGCATTTAAGTTTTTCACGCCCCTGGTTTCCTATGTATAAGTTATTTTTATAAAGTTGGATCAGACTATAGAAATATATTAGCATTTGTTTATTAATCTGTTTTATAAGTGATTTTTATGTTAACATTAGCTTCATATTTATAAATTTTACTTATTGTACAAATGTTTTATTGAGTTGATGCAGCTTACTATAATTATTTATATATTGTTGAACAATTTGGATATCTTCAATTATTTTACAGTTTTGTTGCACTTATACAACTTTCCTCTCTTTTGGATTATTTTTCAAAATCAAATGAACAGTATTAATATATCCAACATAAATAAAAATGTTGTGATCCTTGCTACATTGCTTTCTGAAAGGGTTGTGTGAGTATCACTTTACCATAGCCTCCCACCTATAGGTATTATCAGTATTGTGAAACTTTGTTAGTTTCTTTAGGTGGTATCACACTTATGTTTTGTTTTGTGTTTTGATTATTAGTGAAGATTATTATTTTTATCATTATGCTTTGAATGGATAATTGGTTTATGTCTTTTTTAAAATTTTGTGTTAAGTTGTAAATATTTGTATGTTTAGAAATATATTATTTTACAAAAAATATGTTCATAGTTACCTTGTGTATTTTTCACCAGTGACTTTCACATATTAAATCAATTTATCACTATCACTGTTTTTTTTGGAACCTATCTTATTTGATGAAAATAACATACTTTTAACAAAAAAATTAGTTGCATTTTCTTTTATTTAAGATTTTATTTATTTATTTTTTAGAGAGAGGAGAATGGGAGGGAGAAAGAGCAATGTATGGTTGCCTCTCACGTGGCCCTCACTGGGGACCTGGCCTGCAACCCAGGCATGTGCCCTGACTGGGAATCGAACCGGGACCTTTTGGTTCCCAGCCCGCGCTCAATCCACTGAGCTACACCAGCTGGGCTAGTTGCATTTTCTAATAAATACAGCATATTAATTTTTGGCTAGATAATTTGACTAATTACAACAAAATTTGTAAAACTCAAATCCTTTGAACTCTTTCCTACCACTCCCATATAAAATACATTCTTCTTTTTAAACCCATTCAGATCATTGACAATTATAATCTTACACTTTTATTATTTATTACTCTAGTTCTGAAACTCTCAGAATCTCACAACTGAGAACTCCTTATTTCAATATCCCTCAAACAAAGAATAATTTACCTAAATAAAACAGAGAGGAAAAGCAGAATAGTACAATGCAAATAATCTGTAAGTAACATGTTTGAGTTGGTAAAGTTCAGAAGGATTCTTCATTTGGAAAAGAATATTCTTGTTCGATAAGCAATGAATCCATAAGCAAGTAAGCATTTTCTTCTCCCTCTTTTCTTCTTATAACCCTTCAGACAAAAAAAAAGAGGATGCTTTAAAAATTTGACACTCAGGCAAATGTTCCCCCTGGTGTTTCTGAGCTTCCAGAACTATCACATTCAACTGGAGGATATTCAAAACCATACTTGCTTGCTACTGCATCTGTTACAGTGAACTAATTCTTTGGAGGTGATTGGCCCCTAACCTGAATTTCTCTTCAGCTGCCTTCATCAAATGGAGTTAGAGTCTTTTCCATTACTGTGAGGTTAATAGCATTTTCAGATTCTAATCTAGTCTCTGGAAAATTGTCTTTTTAAAAAATTAATCAATAATACTCATTTTTACATCAGTATGTCAAACAAGGCAGAGTCTACCACACCAGGCATTTCTGCCACTGACTGTCCTGTCCAGTAGATATTCCTACATGACGAAAGTCAATAAATTCGCTGTGCTTGCAGCATTGCCATTTCTTCACGCTTTTAATTCACTCATGTATTAAAGCCTGGGAGACACTCTGGGCAAAGACACTGAATTCCCCTGGAACAAATGTTTTCAGGAAAAAAGACTTACATAAATACATTTTTATGTCTGTATCCTGATTTATTTTCCTTAGGGATACTGGACAAATGATCTCCGAAGACAATTTATGTGTACTGCCACACACACACACACACACACACACACACACACACACAGAGAAATACACAACCAATTAATGTCAAGTAACCTGGAGGTGGCCACAGCACCGCAGATCTGTCGAAAGAAGAAATGGGAAGAGCTGTTTTGAAGACTGAATTAGATATCATACAAAAATCACAAAGTCCAGTATCAGACACCTAATAAATACCAGATAATAATAATGAGCATTATTCATTATATCACTTCAGTTATGTCAAAGAGCAATTCTAAATTATAATTATAAGGCAATATGAAGCGGGATTGTTGCCGTCGTCGGTCCTGCCACAGCAGTGTCGAGGGTGCAATAGTAACGCAGGCGCAAACCAGGAATAGCGCTGTTGCTTTTGGCACAGAGAACCGAGGGGGCGGATATAGACAGGCCTGTGAATACAATCACATGGAAGAGAGTCTTCATTAAAGCGATTATGTAATAGCATTTTTAGTTCAAGCAAATTGATGCTGAGCTGCTAGTATGGGTCAGGTACTCTCTCACAGGAGTACAAAATGTAACGTTTAGGTCCTGTCTTTAAGGCACGATAATGTGGTATGAAAGACAGGCATGTAAGGTGATGATATTACAGTGGGGTAAATGAAATGCAATATTTGAGATACAGAAGAGGACAAAATAATTCCTATCAGCAAGATCAGGAAAGGCTGCCTAGAAGAAGATCCCAGTTGGGTGTGGAAAGATGTAAAAGTTCGGAAACGTGATATGACAGGAGGGGATGGCTGGGCACGTGCTTCGAGGCCGGGGAAACGTGCCTTAGAGATTTCAGATGGCCCGGTGCTGAGTGCGGGAGGGAAGTGCGTGAAGAGAGAAAAAGCTGGGAAACTAAGTAGAGGCTGGGTTTTGAAAGGGTTTGTAACTTGTAGTGGAATTTGAACTTAATGTCAAGGTCGATGGGGACCCACTGAAGGTTTTGAAACTTGAGATAGACCTCATTGATTATTCTTAAATTTTATAAAGAGGACTCTAACCGTCACTCCAATAAATTAAATAATTAAAAAAATACTCTAATTCTTAAGTGTGAAGAAGGGATAGAAGAGAGGGAAAGTGAAGGTAGGAATTTGTAGTTCTTGACTTTATTCACTGCTATAGAAATTTGTAAATCTAAATGTGATAGAAGTTCTTACCTGTCAGTGATGGTTTGTGGCAATAGTAATAATTTTTCCCCATCTTTGAAGGATGACTTCTAAATACTCTTAGTAAGCCAGCCTCATGCTTTATTTTCCTTTTCTGATTCCAAGAGGGATGTTAGGAGGCCACTAAAGTCTGAAACAGAGAATGAGGTCTCAGTTCAGTCAGGGCAGAGGGTTGAGGAGAAGGACTGAAGGTAGAGACTTGGGTGGCAAGAGGGATATGGGTTTGGGGCAGAAAGGCGTTAATAAGTCAAATGCCTGCGAAGAATGCACGAATTATCACTTCATACACACATACAGGCAAATATTTTACTGTAGGAATTTAGGTGATGATATCAAAAATAGTAAACTGAATGCCATTAAAGTGCATAAATATTACATTTTAAATACATAAATACATAAGTGGAACATTCAAAGACATGAGGATGAGTGGATAAATTTCAAAAGTAAGCCTGCCAGTAAAGAAAATCAAGTTATTTTCTGCTTGCCTTATTAAAAATCAAAAGTGTCTATTAAAAAGAGGTACTTATATTTGCCTAATAGCTTACCACATTTTCTTGGTCTACTTAATGTATTAACATTGAGGTAATGGGAAGTATGACATGATAATGTTTTTCCACTCTCGGACTTTCTGTTACTCACTCTTAATTATTTTGAAGTGTTCTTTGTTCAGTTAAAACAGTTAAATTTCTTTGTTCATGTGAGGCTTGTTGCTAAGCAATGTGAGTTGTAAATTGGTTAATTAAGCAAATAATTATGTTTATATTTTACGTAAAACGTTTTTGATGGAAGGAGCAACTCAATAAAAGTAAATGCTTTATATATAAAAAGTAGACAGGTGGCCTCTTTTGATAGGGAGAACGAGGGGCTGCTACAGAAAGGAGGAAGGTCCACTTCTTTGCCCAAGAATGCATGTGTTAGGTTTTCAGCGTGTCATTTAGAAGCAGACTTGAGGCCTGTGAGGCAAACGGCCTTAGTGACACCATTAGAGACTGTGGACCACCTCCTTTGCTTTGAGTCCTGTCCTTAAACTGGGACAATGTAGAGAGGGGACTAATCCAGCCAGGGGGAGCTCGTTTGATATTAGGTTAGAGAGTCCAAAGTGAAATATGTTGCATTCCATTTGGGTGTCTATACAGTTAGACTGAGCTCTAATTGGGTAGCTAATATATAGTGAGGTAAGTTATCATCAAGTATCACTGGACTTTAATTTGTTTAAAATTTAAAGCATATTTGATATTTGTTCAATCCATAATTACATTATATTTTGAAATAACTTTCAGCAAGGACATTAGTTCTGATTAAAATACTAATAATTCACTTTTAAATCTATAAGGCAGTGGATGCAAAGAACCAGCACTTTAGAATAGTACCAGGAAAGGACTCAGTGGTCCAGGGAATGAATGAATGACTGCTTCTTTCACAAGCAAAATGAGATGTGTGGCTGCTAAGACTACAAAACTGAGCACTACTCCCATCTAGTGGCAATCTACCTGGAGTGCATGGGTAATTAAAAAGGCAATGAAAACATGCCCCTCTGGAAGGAATTATATGTACTTTCACCTCTTATAGAGTGGCCTCCTGCCTACGTTAAATTATACCTTTGACATTATTGAACTTACTAAGGAAGCAGCCCTATAAAGCCCAGTTCCAAATTTTCTATGAAAATTTGTTTGAAGATTTTGTTCATGACGTTTGTGAGTCAGTCAGCTTAATTGAAGTTACAGTCTTTTATTTACAAAATGGTGCCTGGAAATGAAAAAGAAATATGTCATTTACAGATTAAAAATATAAACCAGTCATAAACAGATAGATATGTTTTCAACCCCCTTAGTAGCAAATAAATGCACATTAAGACACAATATCCTTATCAAAATAGCAGATTACAAGAAACAATACAATACTTGGCTGGCAAAGGAAGAAATGAGGGAGGTGCCTTCAACAATTCTCAGTGGGAGAGTAAGGTGCAAGAATTGTTTTATGTTGCTTAATTTTTTATTTGCACATAATTTCAGGCTTATAGAAAAGTTGCAAGAATGTGATTTGTGCAAAAAACAGTTATGTAACTTTTACCCAAATCTGACTATTGTTAATATTCTACCCCATTTAAAGTTATAATGTGGAACTACGTGAAGCTAATGAACATAAATCGTGACCTTTGAGACCCCAAACCTCAGAATGTATTTCTTGAAAGTAGGGCTATTTTCTTACATGGTCACAGTGCAGGTATCAGTGTTAGTAAATGGAACGCTGATGTGATCATTTTTGTCTTAGAATCCAGCCTCAGAATGAGAACTTTTAGTTGTTGTATCTCTTCAGTCTCCTTTAATGTGGAATATGTCCTTTGCTGTACTTTGTCTTCTATGACCTTGATTATCTTTGGAAAGTGTAGACTATATACCCTTTTTGTGATAGAATATTCCACACTTTGTGTTTAATGATCCTCATCATTAAATTCTATTTATCTTCTCGTGTAAATGTTTTCTATGCAGTCTGTACTCCTCAGAGATCACATCTAAAGTCCTATCGTGGTGTCCACCCAACTCTCATTAATAATGTTAATTTTGTTTACCTGTGTAGGATGGTCTGATCTCCTTATTGCATAAGTATAATTTTTTTCCTGTGGAGAAACACTTTAAGAACACACAGATATTCCACTCCTCATAAAAGTTCCTCTGAGATTTAGCAACCATTGATGATTCTGTCTGTTTCCGGCTCCTCTGCTCCGCACTGCGATGGTTGTAAAATGCTAATTTTCAATTCCCTGTAGTCCCTTCACGTTTATTAGTTGACCCTCAGCATTCTACTGTAAGCAAAAGCATTTCATTCTTTTCCTTCACTTGCCTGTGTAGACTCATTAATGCCTATTTTTAAAAAATAGTGTATCATTCATTACAGTACTTATTGTCTCAGATTTGACCAGTGGAAACCCCTTCAAGGTGTATCTATTTCTGGGAAATGAAAATAAGGAAAAATACAAATATGTGAGCTTTAGCATTTTTTAAAGCCTAGCAATATTTTCTGGAAATCAATCAATACCAGTTTATAGCAATTGTCCTCATTCTTTTGTGCAGCAACACAGCACTCTATTTGGAACAATAGTCTCGGATAGAAAAGCACATAAAGAATCTTAGAAATGTTTATACCCATTGACCACGTCATTTCAAATGTCAGAATGTCTCTTAAAGAAAACTCTCAGAGATGCAGATAAAGGTTAATGCACAAAAGTATCCAACAAAGCATTATTGATAATGGTAAAAATTTAGATATGATCTAAATAGCTTACATGAAAGGAATGGTTAGTATAGTATATCCTCATAATAAAGCTTTATGCAATAATTTAAAAAGTTCATGCCATAATTTAATATCACGTTGACTGAAACACAGACATCTCAGAATTATATGCTTTGATCTCACCCATGCAAAATGCACAGCAAAGGGACAGGGAGGAAATATACCGAAGTGATGAAACATGGCTGCCTCTGAGGGTAGGGTTTGGATATTTAATTTCCTTCCTTTTTATATTTTTTGTACTGTCCAAATTATCTTCAGTAAATATACAGTCCTAATATTTAAAAAAAAAGTGAAATCAGTAATGTAGTACTAAAGAAATTTTCTTCCTTAGGAACCGGAAAGCTTTCTCATTGGGCTTCATTGTAAGTGTTTATTATATTGCACCTTGTATTTCTCTTTTTGCCCTGGTGCCAGGGACCGAATTTGAAGGTCAGTCATAGCAACTTACACAACCTGAGTTCTCTTTTTCCTTTTTTCTTGATATTTTTATGTCTGTTTTCTTAACCTTATTATAATGTCCTTCACTGCAAACTATGTCAAATACTTTTTAACAAGTGGTAGAGTTAAAAAATATACATATTTTTTATATATAAGGTATATAAAAAATATATATAAGATATAAATATATATATATATATTTATATATATATATATATATATATACACACACATATATTCCTGCACAGTTGTCCAAAAACTGCAGAAGTAGACATTATGGATACATAATAGATTTAGTTTTAATATTTAAAGTATTTTATTGCTTATCCCAACATTCAAATTCTAGACTTCTCTGATTGTTAGTTGTTGGGGGTGAGAAGGAACTTACCCAGATCTCTCCCAGTGTTTTCCAGACAAATTAAGAGGAAGGAGAGAGACGGGTGGGAGGAAGAGAAGTAAAAGTAAAACCCATAATATTGAGTCCATACTGTAGAAAATATACTCAAAAACAGATTAAAATTTTACATAAAAATATGTAATATTTTTGGAATAGAGGGTGATCCATTTCAGGGCAGAATCTACTTTCATGTGGTACTTCTGTTCTCAGTCTTTCAACCCTGCTAATGTTAAATATATGCTCTGTGACCTGTTCTGCTTTTCCCTACATCATATTTAGGAATCATCTAACCGAAGTCTTCCATGTTCTCATTTAAGCCAATTCTCGTGGCTTTGGCCTCTGAGGACATGTAGAACAACTGTCTAATTTCCATGCAGTATTATTTCATAAAAATGAAGATAATTGTTATGCCCGCTCCTCTTTCCCTATCCCACTCTTTTTCAGAATAAATTTGAATGAAAGATAATGGATTCTTTTATGTCATTGTAGGGAAATAAACACCAACTGAAAGTGGTGGGCCTTGCAGGACCTTGAGAAATCACTGAGTTTTTTCCCCCTCAATCCACACAATTTATGACACAAGAGAATGTCACCTACTATTTAAAAAAAGTCAATTTAATTTTTAGAGTGATCATTTTATAGTAATAATTTATTTAAAATTCTTGCAACAGGACTCTGTCTACCCACCTCTCCAAACTAACCAAACCTTTATGCTTTATGCTTCAACATTAGCCTTTGAGACAAAAAGAAGCAGAATTTACATAACTGAATTCACCTGACAACTCTTATTAAGCTTCTTTTGATTTTTTCTATCTTCTGTTTTTTATAGCCTGATCCTTTAAACATTTTCTGCAGATATTATTTTCCAACCAGTACACCATATTTGTAGCTTGCCTGTGAACCATTTCCAGATTGTTCACATGATTCCTTTGCTACGCCTCTAAAACAAGACACTGCACTGTACGCATCAAGCCAGTGTGGTAAATAATGAAACCATCTTCTCACACATTCGATTCTCCTTTTATTACTCAGTTTTCTTCTGGACTTGGTTTTATGAAAATGCTACTTTATTTCAATTTTTTTTGTGTGTGTTCCAATCAACTTAAGATCACAAATAATCATCCTCCAGGCTAGTAACAATCATCTAGCATCAAGAAGGGAGAAATTATATTTTTTGTTAATCATTATACCCACAGTACATGACACACAAAAGACATTTACTACTTGTAAACTGGGTGAAATGTTATGCAGCATTTCATGATTTGCTACAATATTTTAAACAGCATTTAATTTAATTTTCAAAGCTATTTGTAAGATTGTTATTTCGATCTGTGGAAACTGGAATCCAAGATAATGTCATGTCCTGCCCCTGCCCAAGAAGCAGCGGAGCCAGTTCTGTACCTGCCAGGCGGTTCTGTGCGGAGGCAGCGCTGTGGCTCGGAAGGCGGGATAGTCTCAAGCTGCAGAGCAGCCAGCTCGTGCTGAGTCTCCCTGTGTAACAGGCCAGCTGAGGTCAGTGGGATTTCAGGATATGGTATGAAACCTTCAGCAAAGTTGTTTTCTCACGTCTGTTGGTTTCTTGGAATAAACTGCTGTCTCTGAGCCTCAGTGTCCTCCTTTGCGTAATGATGATTGCGGTACCCACATCACAGAGCTGATGTCATGAGCATGAGGATACAGAGAGCATGAGTTGGAAAGTACTCCGTGGACTGCAAAGCGCAGTGCCTGTTCCGGGTGGTGGTATTGGTGTCGTTGCGCCGCTTGGAATGTGGCTAACCCAGGGTTTCCCAGAGAAACTCTCCTCTTTCTGACAGGAGGTGTTCTGTAACTAATCAACAAATATGACCTAAACTGTATTTCCCGTTTTAAAAATCTTTCTATGTTTGACCCCTCTGTCTTACAGGCTATCACTTTCATCACCAACATACATAAACACTCCCCACCCTGACCTCACCATCCCTATTAATTAAAGCGAGAAGACAAAAAGACTTGGATTGCTTTAGCTGAGGTACGTGTCAGGCCATGGACTTTTAAATATAAATACCTTATTTGGTGGGTATTTGCTACTGCTGGTGCATTCAATGTTGTTTGTGTCCAGGCATATTTGAAAGTGTGAATTATTATCTGTACATTTCTAATAGTTTAGGTCTTTTTGCTATGTGGACATCCAGAGTAGGGGCAGCGCCGTGGAAATTAATTCTGAGATTCATTACCTGGTGACAAGAAGACTTGTGGAGTTTAGTGGAGGCCTTAATTATTGTTGGCAGGGAAATTCAACCTATTGAGTTTGGGAGCATCTTTAAAAGTGTTGCTTGGTTTTGTAATATATGCCGATGGCTGTTGATGCCATGCTTTATGTTTTTTAGCTAAATTTTTAATGTTTGCATTTGTACCTTTAGGCAATTAATTCTGAAATACAGGGTCTGGCAGAAGTAAGGCCTGCTTGAGTGTGGTTGGTAGGGTAATAATTGAGTGTAATAATTTATAGTTTTAATTTGAACATTTCACCTAAAATGTCACATGGTATGCTTGAGTATGATATTGTTATGTTACAGAATTACATGCTTAGGATTTTGTAGTAAAAGATTTTGTAATAAAAAGGGGTATATTTGTGCCAGATCATGTATGTAAATTGATATGTAAAAAAGGGCACAAAAGTAAAATAATATACACATAAATGAGCCTGTTTCCAAACAAAACCCAAATGAAAATAACAACAAAGTAGAATTTTAATATGATTTTTCAATGCTAACCTGAAGAGTTACCTTTCCCACTCATTGGGGTTATTTATTTACTTATTTTTAACATTAGGGGATTGATTTAAAAAAAATATATTCTCCAATCATCTTGAAATCACTGACTAGCAAGCCACTGCTCCTTACTGAGTCACATTTCTCAGTTGTGTGGGAGTAGAGAAGACATTTGAGAACAAATGATTTAAGATAAATAGGAGGGTACTATTTCATCAAATGCTATCTATTTTCCAGCATGCCAAAGGGAAAGAGAAAAAAGGTAAAATAATATTGTGAAAGAAGTGTAGCTTTAGGCAGAATATAGTACGTTTAAAAAATGTAACTAAAGAAAACTGAGGACATTATGTTACATCAAATAAATCAAAGAAAGAAAGACAAATACATCAATGATCTCATATACCTATGGAATGTAAACACCAAACCAACCCCTTCCTCCAAAAAAAAAAAAAAAAAAAAAAACCCAAAACGCCCCGGAGCTCAGGATACAGAGAACAGACCGGTGGATGGAGGGTGGCTGAGATGGAAGCAGGGGACCAACAGCTACACGCTTCCAGGAGTAATAGATCAGTTGCGGGGATGTGTGCACAGCGTGGTGGCTGTGGCTGATGATGCCAAATTGCATATTTGGAAGTTACTAAGAGATTAGTTCCTAAAAGTTTTTATCACAAGAAAACAAAGTTTGGTAGCCGTGCATGGTGCGGATGTGCCCTGGACTGACTGTGGCGATTGCTTCACAATGTACACATAGAATTATTATTTTGAACTCTGACTTTAAAGGCATTATTAATATTTTTAGTAAAAAGCACTATTTCAAACTTCTAAACTTGTAAATATTTTGAATATTTCAATGATCAGGATAAAATTTTCTTCCACATGACCTTGATCTTTAAAAAATCTTGTTTAAGCAAAGCAGTGGTTGAAACATTGTCGAGTAGTTAGAAAAACTTATAAGATATTTGGAAGTACAGTATTTAATTATAAAAAGAACAAGAAAATGACAATGTATGTAAGATTAGCTTTATTTATACTCATAAATAGTAAGGTAGTACCTTTAGAAAGTGATACAGAGTAACTTCATATATAACAGATATTACATTACAGCAAATAATATACATATATGACATATGTTATATATATGTTTACTTATTCTGTGTTTTCTAAAAGAATTCATTGAAGTCTAAAAATTTTAAATAAACTCTTAGTGATTCCACAAATAAAGGAACTAAATGGTTTATTGAACCTTAAAAAAATATTGTCTACCTTGGAAACAAACAGCACAACTTCAACTTAAATGTGCAAATACAGAAAATGTGGATGGCCTTTCACAGTATTTTGATGAGCAGAATCTTTACTTGAGGTTCAATAAAGCATGATACTGCTCCACTTTTGGCTCACGGCTCTAAACATTCTGCAATAGTTGGCTGTGCCCCAAGAATTTTCACTGAACTGCCAGTTCATGTGTGAGAGGTCCTTATGTTTGCCCTTTAAAGCCCCTGGGATTTAGAGAAAGACAGAGAAAGCCTGGCTTAATCACCAGGCCCATGGCAGGGCCGCAGATTAGAATGCAGGACCTTTCTCTGCGGCTCTTACGTGCAGTTTCTTCTGAGACGGCTAGGTTCCCAGAGGTGTTTTCTTCAGGATAAGCTGGTTTGGGTCTCATTGAGCACTTATTGTCCTTTTCCTCAAGGATCTTCTTCAACTTAAAGAAAATGCTTCTGCGCAGCTGCTAATCTGCTTCCTCTCATTACATCAAACATGCAAAAAAAAAAAAAAAAAACTTCATAAAATTCTTTGATCAAATTTTGCTCGTGTTGATAAAATCTTCAGTAACAGCTGAGTGCCGGCTTTCTCAGGAGTCATATTTCTTCTGAGGGGTTATGGGTTCTGTGACTAGTCACACACACAGGTGAATCATGTCTCCAACATTTGCTGGAGTTCTATCCAGCACTCAGTGAATGCGTTTTTCATTATTGGAACGCTCACTGGGGTCGATTTACCAATGCGTAGGATGTGATGCCTCTTGGGATGTCCCATTCTACACTCTACCCTTTAAATTTATTTTAAACTTCTATTTTCAGATAATAATCACCTTCTAAGAATTTACATTTTATTCTATTCTATTTGTTAGCATTTAAACTTTCCCTGGTGGCCAATTTACAAAAAAGAAGCAAAGCTGAAATGAGCTAATCTCTCATAAGCATTACTGTACTTGCAATAAGCTGAGAGCAATGAAATCAGACACTGAGATGGAGATCTAGTCCTGTCTGCTATTCAAATAGCTCACTCTTGCCTACCTGATATCAGATTCCTGCTTTCGCCAAAACATGAATGATTCCACATTCTGGATCGATAGACGGGATTATAAATTGCTGAATATACCATGCAAGATAAACTTTGGTTGGCTCAGTTCCAGATATTATAAATGTTCTGCAGAACAATGAAATTGTGTTTAAAACTTTTTACACAATTTCACTCAATTATTGAATTAAATTACTAATTCTGGACATTAAATTCCAATGTGCAGTGAAGGAAATACCTGAGTTATAGATGCCTTTGGTCTGTGCACAACTAAACCTGACTTTTCTTAAGTTTTGTGTTTTATTTAGGAATGGAAGCTGCTAGAAGAGAAAAAAATATATGATCTTTATGTAATTAAGTGAGGTGTATTTTTTCCACCTGCATTCGTCCCATAGAAACATGATAAATAATCATTCCGTGATAATGATCTGTGAGTTGGAGAGTAACACCCTTAGAAATGCATTTTCCAGCTCTCTAACTGGCAACTGGTAACCTATGGCTTTGTGATAATCTTCTGAATGGTCATCATTTAACTTCTATCAATTTATCTTATTTTCCAAATATTCTCTTACCAACATTGTTTATACTACTAAGCCATTGCATTTTTTGTATAAATATATAATTAACTTTGATCTCAACCTTAAATGAAATTGTTTCAATACATTTTTTTCAAACCTTGACTTAAACTTTTTATTGACGATATCAATAAAAGATTATGTTCTCATTTGGATTAAGTGCTCAATACTTTTTGATGGGTGCGTTTTTGGTTATGTTTATAGGAGTACTGTAAAAGGCATAAAATACCTAATATAGTAGTATATATACTTAATTTTACAACATTTAAATGCCTACCCACATTTAGTGACTCATTTAATGGAGGGGTTTTAGGTGAAACTTGGCTCGTGAATAGTTTTTGCTTGAACGGCACCTGATATACCTCCTTTTATTTGATTTTTACATGGTGTATATCTTTTAAAATGAAATATCCAATATAAATATAAATTTTGCCCAACATCTAAATTGAGTTAATTCATTACAGTTCAATAAATCCTCAAATATGAAAAGGGTAATTCATTTAAAAATGATTGCTGCCTTCTCTGCTTTTTATGTTTAAAGCTAAAAGGGGTAAGCTCAAATTCTACCCATAAAAGTACCTTTTTTTGATATGCCTCATACACTTATCTGCACCTCAGATCCTTTTACTGTCTACAGAAAATGTATTGACACTACCAAATGTTGGAATTTGAGTTACTTGGAAAGTCTATGTGTGTTGATAGTTTATAAACACCACTTGCATTTTGCTTAAAGGCTCATGATATATGTGTTTTTTCTTCCCAAACCTAATTTATAGAAAGGCATGGCAGCCTAATTTCTCTAGTAATCATTTAGGGGTATAGCATCTAAATGTAAATCAGAAAATAACTGGTTAGTCTCCTGAAGTTATACTATCACCATTCATCTGTGAATGAGAAGATTTGGGAGCTTTCGTTCTCTCCATAGACTTAATCTAACATTTTCTGTTTATCGTCTTCTTCATTATATATTGTTTGTGTGTTACTTGGGAAAAAAATTTCTGAGGCCAAAAATAAGGCATATAATGTTATATTTAACTTAATGATGATGATGATGATGATATTGATGATGACAGCTAACCTTGAGTGCGTATTGCGTACTAGGCATTGTTCTCAGCACTTTATAGGTATTAAGGTACTGATGCTTTACGACAACCCCAGGAAGTAGACATTATTATTATCTTCCATGATAGGTAGGAATACTGGGTCTCAGAGAGATTACATAACTTGCTTAAGATCACAAACCTGCTAAATGGTAGAGCTGTGATTCAAACCCAGAGTGTTTGGCCTATTGCTTGATGTTTTTAAACATTGTCTTTTATGTATACATATATTTTATGTATATCTACAATAAAGCTAAATTAACAGAAGACCAATCAGTGCGAATCTCCAAATAACCAAAACTATGTTGAATCCCATTAACTGTCAAGCAAATAGGCAGGCCGGTTGGAATTGGTGATTTAGTGAGAGACCCTTTTGTGGCTGTGTCCTTAGGCTGGCCATCAAGCCTCATGTGTCACGGATGTGGTCTTAGAGTCAGAGTATGTTTGCAGCCTGGCTTTGTCACTGGTTGAGGTTATACTGTAGGAAGCAATTTTAACCTTCAAATCCCTAGTTTTCTTACCTGTGAAATGGAAATGAATGCTCTTATTTATATCAGATAGATTTCTTGTGAGATAGCATTTGTGAAAGGTCTTTACAGACTGCACCCTACATTGTCACCATTACACTATCAGCAGTAATAATAATATTGACACAATATTCTAAGATACTGTGTGGCCAGGTCTAGAGATGGTCATACAGGTGGCATATAACTCTCCAAAGGCAGAGTTGATACATCGCCTAGTACCTGCTTGCTCTTCCCTACCCTCAAATGCTTTGGGCTCTTATACCACTCTCTGATTAACCAAACTACCCCTACTTAAAACAAACAAACAAACAACTTTTTTTAATCCTCACCTGAGAGTATATTTTTTTTATTGCTTCTGGAGAGAGGCAGATGTGGGAAAAGAGAGAGAGACTCACAGAGAAGGAGAGAGAAAGACTGTGGCGGATTCCGGCCCGCAGAATCCGCCGTGGGGTGGACTTGGGCCTGAAGCATCAATGATTCACACACAAAGACACATTATGAGATGAAGCCAGGGTCACGGGCATTTTCTCCCATTATCATAGGGAAAAAAGCTACGAACATGGCGGCACCGTGCTTTTATTAGGAGCTTAGGGCATATTTACATAGGATTGAATATTCATGGGACAAGGCAGAACGGGGTAAGGTTACTATTAGCAGAACATGACGAAGTGGATTCTGGAGTCAGATAAGACCAGGGTGATTGAACAGAGATCAGCAAGTCAATAACACATTTTTGCCAAATTCCTACCAGAGAGTTTCAAACCCACAGATATGATCTACGCTTATTCTCACGGGGAACCCACACGGAGCTGGGCTCTTTACGTATGGTCCCTCAGAGACATGCGTGTCACCGCTACATATCCCCCTTTTCATTTTAATGGATTCCTTTTAACACGCATGTCTCAATGTTAGTCTCCACGGGCGTCACGCGGAGCCAGGGGCTCAGACGCATGTTCCCTCCGGACCACAGATTCATGCATGTCGGAAAGGACCTACGTAAATTTTCTTGTTTAGCTAATGAGATTTTAGAAACTTGCTGGTCCCTTTTACAACCCTGGGAGAATAAATTACAATGGTATTGAAGCATAAACATAGTTAGTGAACAAGTAGCTATGAAGACC
>PVJI01013517.1:0-47279 GCA_004026765.1 Micronycteris hirsuta
GTAAATGATAATAATAATTCAGATTTAATGAAGACTTCCTAGATGCTAAGTGGAATGCTAAACTTTCTGTAATCATCATTTCACTTACAACCTTAGGAAGCCTGGAGTGATCAAGCTTCTTGCCCAAGATAGAATCAAAGATGTAGTCAAACATGAACTTGCAAAAATCACCTGTACCACCCCTCATTGAGTGGCTCATGTTTAATATCTTTCTCTGACAATAACACTTGGAAGGGAACAAATTTCTGTCCTCTCAGTTCTGGGAAGCAGCCCCCAAGGCTCTGGCCAAGGAAGTAGAGAGATCAGAGAAAGCAGCAGTGAGTGGCTGGGTGGGAGGGACTTCACAGAGCAGGCATGGAGCCAGGGCCAAAAAAGGGTGAACACCAGGTGAGGGAGGGGGAGAGACCCTGAGGCATCCTCTGTAAACTCCCTTTCTTCCCCGTGTCCCAGCTTTCGGCCTCCTCCCTCTCATCCATGTGTTCCTAGCTGCTCACTACCACAGGTCCTCATGCACTTTCTATTCATTTGACAGGCCATGTTTGGAAAAAATGGAACTGCCTGCTTGGGCGACTTTTGTATGTTCAAATCTGAAACCAAGGACCTCCTGTTCAGGGATGACACAAAATGTCTGGCGGAACTTCAGGACAAAACCACGTACGAATCATACTTGGGAGCAGAGTACGTCACGGCTGTGTCTAACCTGAAACAGTGCTCAACTTCCAGTGAGTAGGACAAACAGCGCGGCGCGGGAGCTACAGAGCAAACGTGGGCAGGGCTCTGGGTGGCGGGTACAAAACGAGAAGTGGCTGTGGTCCCCGGGAGGTGACTAATGGACAAGACGACTTAATGACGGAACAGTATAATCCCAGAACATGTGGAAGTCTACTTGCATGGGCAGATGGCAAGGAGGTCACGAGCACTGAAGTAGTGAACTGCCTGGATATGCAGAATTCCAAAGTAAGAGGTTTATGTGCCCGTGCCCATTGCTATGCACTAAAATCCTTTTTAAATTCGGAGTTGCATTGTCTAATACATAGGCAGCCCCTAGCTACAATGGCTATTTAAATTTAAATTAAAATTAAAAAAAAAGAGAGAAATTTAGTTCCTCAGTCACACTAGCCACAATTCAAATGTTCAGCTATGTGTGACTCCATATAGGTGGGCAAAGATAGCATTTCCATCATTGCAGAAGGATCTTTAACACAGCACTACTCTTGTGAGCTTGAACAACAGTAGGTTCTGGTAACTATAAAGTCATACATACTACTCATCTGGAACACCAGTTTTCTCAGAATTAAAACACAATAAAACACAACTTTGCACTCTATCCAAGTCAGACATCATTTAGTCACTTGAAATCATCTGGAATATGTGGGTGAATAACATGGTTACAGGGTGAATACACGTCAACTTTTGTGTGCACATAAGTGAGCCATGGTCCTTAAAATACTGATTCCAGGCCCTGGGGATGCTGAGTCAGCAAGTCCGTGGCACATATACTTCTGCCCTACATACTTCTGACGTAAGGAACATGCTCGCCCGTGGCCACTGCTGAGAGCACCCAGACTATATTTATTTAACCTACATCCTCTAAGAGGAGAGAAAGTCCAGCTCCACCGTCCTCTGCTCCATCTTCAGCCCCTAGTACAGAAACTGGCATGTGCCAAGTGCCTCTTGCTATGGTAGTTCTTCACCTGCCTAAAGAGGTCAGAGATAACAGTCCTTCCAGGCTCCTTCCAGTCACATGGGCTCATGTGTGGAACTCTGCCTATAGGACACAAGGTGGGGATGATGTAGAGCAGGGAAATCGTGTTACCTTCCTCCTCGGCGTGGGGCACCACCTGGGATAGCACCGTGCGCAGCGCCGGCAAGTGGAGAAGGCCACTGGGAGAATGACTGGTCCAGCCAGCAGAAGAGCTATGGTCTGAATGCTTTTGTATTCAGAAGTAGCTATTCATTCACTCAACAGACAATAAACATAGGTAGATATTGACTGTCCTACCTTTCTTTGCCCCTACAGAACTCCTGGAAGCCTGCACTTTCCACAGAGGTTGAAATCCAAAAGTGGGGCCACGACCTGATGGAGATGGGAGCGCACGTGACCCATCAGCTTCCCCTGGTGTTGCTGGCCTGAGTGGTTTGGCTGTCTTCATAGTTCAATGTTGCCACCTGTGCAGGAAATAAAATAAAATAAAATTTGTTACTGGTTCTACCTTCTAAAAACTTCATTCTTTCCTAAATGTTTATCCTGGAAGGATTTCTTTTATATTACCCAACTAAATACATGGGTGACTGAGTCCTTCCTTCAGAGCTGAAGATTCATCCAGTCCTCCCCACTGCCTTGGCTGTGGTCCCAGAGCCACACCCCCTGGATACAGTCCCAGTAGGAATTCTTCCTAAAAGGGGTCTGCATGGTCAATGTAATAGAATCAAGTGTCTATCGCTCTGTGTGTGTGTATGCTGCTAGGGAAGGGGCAGGAAGGAGTAATTGAGATGGACTGTTCAAGTGAGTACTGAAAAAGAATATAAAATATTTGTATATTTAAAAATATTTTTAATGAATTTCATCAGGTCCAGACTCTTAACTCGTTGGAAAAGTGAATCACTGGGACATCTTCTTGCTAAAAATCATCCTTGAATCCAATCCCCACAGCAGCCATTGCCCTGTCCCCTCCCCTCCCTTATTGTAAGTGAGCTATTTCCACACCTCACTTCTTATTAATGGCTGAACATATGGAAGTCAGTCTTCTGCTGCACTCACTTCTCTGTAGGTCTCCTGGCCAAGGTCGCTATCCACCTGCAGTTGTGAAAACCAACTTTAGTTCTTTCCTTCTTGAGTCCGTTTACTGCCCTCGATACAGCTGACCACTCACTTTTCCTTGGAACTCTCCCCAGCTTCTCTGTCCTGGCAATTCTGTCCATTTCTGGCCTTACTTTGGGCTCAGCCTGCTTGCCTTGAAACTGTAGGAAAATCTTCCTGAGGTTCTTTTCTTGACCCAGCACTCTTCTCACTTTGCAGGCCTCTCCCCCTAAACAATGTGAATGATTCCTGGGCATCTACACCTATACCTATATTTCTGACCCCTGCCTCTAGTGTCTCCACACTCATACCTCCTCCTCCTGACTCCAGTGGATCTATCCTGTAGAGTTCCCACAGCAACCAGAAATCCAACAAGTCAAAAATCGAGATGATCATTCTGCTCCTTCCCTCCCTTGCTTCCCTAATCCAACTGCTGTTTACACATGAGTATTTCACATCAGCTACAGTCACGGTCTTCTAGCCTCACAGGAGCCATAAGGTGAGGAGTGAAATTTCATCTCACTGTTTTCCTTCATTCCATGTCCAATGGCAGCAAGTGCTGTTGATTTTACCTTCTAAACATCTCTCCAGTTTGCCTCTATTTCCTGACTCCTTCCACAGCCTCAGTTTGCCCTCAGGAACAAAGCTGCAGATGGGGGTTTCTGGACACAACAGTCCACATAGCTCTTAACTTTGTAGTGTCCATGGAAGCAGGGTCCTAGGTCCACTTTGCAGGGAACACCTGATGCTGACCTTTTTACACAGTCCTACTTTGCTTTGAGCCTACCAATACTCTGCCTTATTTAATATTCACCAAAACTCCACCCTTATCCTAAATCCTACAATAACTTTTCTCTTCCTTTGTTTGGTGAGGTGCCCCATGGGGTGTGGTCAGTCTTAATGCAATGAGTTAACAAATATAATTTTGTCAACAATGTATGGAGCACCTACCATGAGCCAGACCCTGTTCTAGAGATGGCAAATATAGCAGTGCATGCTATAGTCCCTTAAAATAATTCCTGTATATTTTTATTTATTCCTCCCTCTAGACTGTCTTATCACTATATATGTACAGAAAGCTGTCTGAAATAATGTTCACCAGATACTTATAGATATGAAAGTTGACACGATTTGTGGTTTTTTCTTTTAACTTTCATTATGGCTTGAGTTTTTAATATAATAAGCATAACTCATTTTAATTCTTTAATTTTTTTTACTCTCACCTGAGGACAGTTTTTCATTGCTTTTAGAGAGAAAGGAAGGGAAGGATGGAAGGGAGGGGAAGAGAGAGAGAAAGAGAGAGACACTGATGTGAGAGAGAAACACTGACTTGGTTACCTTCTCATACGTGCCCAACCAAGGATCAAACCTGCAACCTGGTACATGTCCTGATGGAACATCGAACCCACAACCTTTTTGGTCTATGGGACAATGCTCCGACCAACTGAGCCATACCGGCCAGAGCTCATTTTAGTTCTTTAAAAAAAAAAGTCCTCTAAATACTTTTTTTTCCAAAAGACAGAGTTAAAGAGATAAGTCAGAGTTGGGTAATGACATGATTGGTGTCCCTGAGTCTGAGATAGGTTGCATTGTGCTTTGGAACTATTAGGAACAGGAGAGGAGATAAAAATGTAACTGGTAAATGAGACATTTTAATTAATAAGAGAAGGAAAAATTGTCTCACTCCGTTTGTTTCCCTATAACTCTACATCTGCTATTTGAATCATGGAGCAGCACACTTTCAGCAAGCAGCATTCTCTATCTGCACGTCCTTCCTCTGCGTTCATCCCCACAGAGCCCCTGGTGGACACGTGAGAGGCTCTGAAGCAGCTGATCCCATCCTCTCCTGCTCTCATTCCTGAGAATGGCCGCACCACCTTCTCACTCTAATGTGGAAAGTCTGCACATTTCTTCAGCCTTCACTGTACTCAGGAAAGAATTGAAAAAAAAAAATCACTATGTCTTCTTAAACTCTTATCATCCCCAAATTTTGTCACCAAGGCAGCACTGTTTCATTCACATAGCTCTGACTAAAAATCCTTACACCCTTAGGTCAGTTGTGGTTTGTATTCTCCATGTCTGGCCCTTTCTCCTTCCCTGCATTTTTAGTCTCTAACAGAGGAATCAATGATTATTATAAAGGAGGTGCATGCGTGCGTGCGAGCGTGTGTGTGTGTGTGTGTGTGTGTGTGTGTGTGTGTGTTGGGTGGTGCATAGAGGAGGGGTCAGGGTCATAAGAAAGTAAAGAAATAGAATGTGCTGACTTCTGGCCAAGATGGAGGCATAGGTAGACACACTGTGCCGCCTCACACAACCAAAAGAGGAAAAAGAACAATTTAAAAAACAAAAACAGCCAGATCTGACAGAAAACTGAACTGAGTGGAAGTCCGACAACCAAGGAGTTAAAGAAGACACGTTCATCCAGACCGGTAAGCGGGGTGGAGAGCACTCGGCAAGACGCAGTTTGTGGAGCAGAGCAGGCGGCGCTCCAGCTGCCCAGAGAGGCCCGTGGTGGGTGCCCCTGGCCAAAACGCAGCAGGTGCACTCAGTGAAACCGGGGCTGAGACTGGTGGACCAGGCGGTCCCTCATTCTTGCCCAGATAAACCGGGAGGAAAAGCTGGGGAGTGGAACAGACTGCGTGGCCCACCAACGCAGGGAAATAAAGCCTCAAACAACCAATTGAATACACCTGTGGGGGTTGAGGTGGCAGTGGGAGGAACTCCTGGCCTCACAGGAGAGTTCGCTGGGGAGACCCACAGGGACTTGGAATTGTGCAGGCCCGTCCACTCACCCCGGAGCCAGCAAAGAAGGGCCCAACTTGCTTGTGGGTAGCTGGGGAAGTGTGGAGAACAGAGCAAGCGCCATTGTTCTCTTAGGCCCCGCCCCCACAGACAGCGTCACAACACAGCAATGCGGGTTACCCCGCCCTGGTGAACACCTAAGGCTCCGCCCCTTAAAGTAACAGGCGCACTGAGAAAAAAAATGGTGCAAATGAAAGAACACATCAAAGCTCCAGAAAAAATACAACTAAGTGACGAAGACATAGCCAACCTATCAGATACACAGTTCAAAGCACTGATAATCAGGATGCTCACAGGATTCGAAGAAAGATTGTTGCAATTTCTTGAACAAATGAAGGATAATATAAAGGAAATGAGGGGAAATCTGCAGGGAACCAATAGGGAGAAGAAGGAAACTGGGACTCAAATCAATGGAGTGGACCAGCAGAAAGAAAAAAACATCCAATCAGAAAAGAATGAAGAAACAAGAATTCAAAAAACTGAGGAGAGGCTTAGGAACCTCCAGGACATCTTTAAACGTCCCAACATCCGAGTCATAGGAGTGCCAGAAGGAGAAGAGGAAGACCAAGGGATTGAACACTTACTTGAACAAATAATGAAGGAGAATTTCCCCAATCTGGTGAAGGAAATAGACTTCCAGGAAGTCCAGGAAGCTCAGAGTCCCAAAGAAGTTGGACCCAAAGAGGAACACACCAAGACACATCATAATTACATTACCCAAGATTAAAAATAAGGAGAGAATCTTACAAGCAGCAAGAGAAAAGGAGAGAGTTATCTACAAAGGAATTCTCATAAGACTGTCAGCTGATTTCTCAAAAGAGACCTTCCAGGCAAGAAGGGGCCAGAGAGTATTCCAGGTCATGAAAGGCAAGGACCTACATCCAAGAATACTCTATCCAGCAAAGCTATCATTTAGAATGGAAGGGCAGATAAAGTGCTTCTCAGATAAGGTCAAGTTCAAGGAGTTCATCATCACCCAGCCTTTATTATATGAAATGTTAAGGGATTTATATAAGGCATGGAGGGATATCAACAGGGGAGTGGTAGGGGGAGAGAGGGGAAAAGGTGCAGAGAATAAGTAGCATAAATGGTAGGTAGAAAACAGACAGGGGGAGGTTAAGAATAGTATAGGAAATGTAGAAGCCAAAGAACTTATGTGTATGACCTATGGACAAAAACTAAAGGGCAGGGAGTGGAGGGGGGGTGGAGGGGAAGAAAAGGGGGAAAATGGGACAACTGTAACAGCATAATCAATAAAATATATTTAAAAAAGAAATAGAATGTGGTAAGGTTCCTTGTGAGTTTTGAGTTTTAATTGACTATGCTAATTTAAAATAAAATAGTTGGTTTACTTACTTTAACCTCACATCCTAAATGTCCTTTCTTAATCTGGAGTCCCTATTGCCTATTTATTGATGAGGTGCCTGGGAGATTACCTGTACTTTGTTAGAGAATGTAGTTAAGCATAAAGAAGTCCAACTGCCTGGGATTAGTGGGTAAGTTACTTAACCCCTGCCTCAGTATGCACTCTGTAAAACTGGGATCATGAGCCATTTTGAAGATCAAGCAAACTAATAAAAGTATTTAGAACAATGCCTTTTACTAGGGAGCATTTATTAATGTTAGCAATTATTCTCTTTCATTCATTAATGTTAGCAATTATTCTCATTCCCCACCCTCCTCACCTATCAGTCTTCCTTCCATACCCATGCCCTCACCTACCCTCACCCTGCTGTTTCCTCTGAGCTCACTTTTGTTCAAGCCCTCAACACAGGATCCTCTCTGTTTTAAGTGATGCTGCTGACCACTTCCAGAACATGTTTTACTCCTGCGTCACTGCTTCTTTTTTTCTTAGGCTTCTTTATGGGTTCCTCTCTCCTTCTCACCCTTCATGCTCACTGTGGTTTTAATGGCCAACTTGTTTACACATGGCTCCCAAATGAAAATCTAGCAACTACTGCTGAAACTTTACATTTGTTTCCTATATCACCTACTTGATACAAGATTTTTGATTTCCCAGAGGCACCTGAAGATCAATATATCCAAAAGAAGTAATTTTCATTCTGGTTCTGGTCCCAGCTATGAAGTCCCTTCAAGTGAGTTTTCTAATTCACTTTATACACTCTGATAGTCTTGGTAACCCACAACAAGCACTTTAGATGCAGTCTTGATAACTCTTCTCTTTAACTCAGAATATCCAATTAATCACCACATCCTATATACTTTCTTTCTAAGCATCTCTCAAACCTGTGCCCTCCACACCTACCTGTCTCTGGTTTAGACCCTGTGCATCTTTTGCCAAAACACTGCAACAGCCCCCAGCTGATCACTCTGCCTCCAGTATTTTCTTCCGCAAATGACAGTTCTCCACTGACTTGCCAATCATGTATGTTACCTCCAAATGAAACTTCTGATCACATTCTGTATATTTCAGTAAGGTTCCTGCCAGCAGCTCCTACCACTTTCGCTGAAGTGACACCAGCTTAATGACAGAGTCTGGGAACTGGCAACCCCTGGGTGGTCACTTCTGGCCTGATAATGTGTTTTATTTGGGCCACCAGTTTGTTTTTTTAATTTATTGGTTTTTCTTTCTTTCTTTCTTTTTTTTGAGAGAGAGAGATTTGTTGTTCCACTTATTTAGGCATTCACTGGTTGATTCTTGTATGTGCCCTGACCAAGGACTGAACCTGCAACCTTGGCACATTGGCACGACGTTCTAACCAACTGAGCTACCCTGCCAGGACCTGGGCCACACGTTTTTTAATATTTTCCATTACTTGCTGCGGTTTGAAAAGTGGAAAATTTCCCATAAATACCTGCCTTTCTGGCTTCTCTTTAAACACTGGAAGAACTGACCATCTTGGTCCCACACACCTGCCTGGCAGGGTTGTGGCTGCCACTTTGGGCAGTAATGATAGCTGCAGTTTTCAACAGCTCCCACCCCTCTCATTCATTTTCCTGGCTGCTTCCTTTAAAGAAGACAACTCGCCGCCGGGCTGGTGTGGTTCAGTGGATTGAGTGAGCGCTGGCCTGCTAACCAAAGAGTTTCAGATTTGATTGCCAGTCAGGGCACATGCCTGGGTTGAGGGTCAGGTCCCCAGTAGGGGGCGCGAGAGGCAACTACACAACGATGTTTCCCTTTCTTACTCCCTTCCCCTCTCTCTAAAAAATAGGTAAAAAAAAAATTTTTTTTTAAGTAGACCACTCACTTGCAGCCCTAGATTTACAGTGTAAAGGACACGGAATCGCTCCTTTTCTTCTGCAGAGCACCCTTTCTCCTTAATTCCAGCAGAGGCTAACTCATCCTTCACGGCCCAGTTCTGGTCACTTTCCTCCATGAGCTTTTCTCCGAACCCATGATAGGCTAAGCGTCCCTTTCTATATTCCCATATCAAACCGTACATCCTCTGTCACATCCCATGCCACATTATATTCAGACAAAACATTTGCGTAATGTTTGAGCTCCTCACAAGACGCCTCAGGAAAGGAGGAACTGACAATCCTAGGTGGAGATTTCTAGAGCCACTCATTTTACTAACCCAGCATTCTGCCAACAACCATAAGACATGGCGTCACCATTGACTCATATCTTAAAGGATAAGTGTGTCACTAATATAATACCTGTGTCTGGCCCCTCGTTCGGTACGAGCGCGCCGTACTACAAAAGAACTACAACTCCCATCAGGCCCGTCGGGATCATCGCCCTCGAGGAGAAAATACAACTCAGGAACTACCACTCCCGTGATGCTCCGCTTCAGACGTCTGCGCAGAGCCCAGGGACACGTTGCTTTTCCGGCGCCCGAGATCACGGAACTCAGCATGGCTTCCACCGGCTCCCGGCGATTGGGGAATGGTGATGGTGTCGGGGGCGCCTTCCAGCCCTACCTAGACTCTTTGCGGCAGGAGCTGCAGCAGAGGGACCCGACTGTGCTGTCGGTAGTAGTGGCACTTCTGGCTGTGCTGCTGACGCTGGGTAAAGAGGCGGCGGGTGGTTATGGAGGGTGCAGGGCGGGCGAGTCCTGCTTGAACTGGGAGGATGCCGGGCGGAGAAGGCACCCGGCGCGCGTCTGGAAAGGGAATCTCACCCCTTATGACATCTTGTTTTCCTTCCTGAAGCAGCGGGAACAGCGCTGCGACCCCCGAAGTGATACCCTGGTCCTTGGGGCACAAATGACCCTTCCTTCGGCTCCTCTTTAGCTTGAGTGCGTGGTTCCCCATTACGTTGCTTTTACTACCAAGACTCTTGGGCTCTGTACTTCCAAGTTTGAGCGTCCTGTGTTTGCGTGCTAGGCGCTGAGTATACAAAATTAATAAGACAAGATCGCTCTTAAAAGAGTCCAAAGTAGGGGTAGGGGGTTCACACAAAAATTGACATTTGATAGTGGCTGGTACTCAGTGGGGCCCCTAACAACAGTAACAATAACAATTATGGTGGTAATAGTAATAAAAGTAAGTTTCAGGCGGTTCCCGTGTTCTTGGTAGACTTATGTTACTTTACCCATCCCAACTCTACACGCATAGTTATTAATAAGGCATAATTTTATTTCTTTTTTTGTATTCCACAGTGTTCTGGAAGTTCATCAGGAGCAGAAGGAGCAGTCAAAGAGCTGTACTTCTTGTTGGCCTTTGTGACTCCGGGAAGACATTGCTCTTTGTCAGAGTAAATGCTTTTGATTTACATGTCTCTCAAACTAGATAGGACCATTTAGGGCATCCCGTTATTTTGGGGGGTCATGATTTATTTTGGAAAAGAAGCTGATGCCAATAAATTGGACAGTTAATTCTTGACTCACTTGGGAGGACAAAAGACTCTTCTTGCAAACTTCGTAAACTGGAATTTTTTGACCATTTCTATTTTCTTGCACTTGATAGATACTGATATTTAGTCCTTGTCCCATTTAAAGGTTTTATGTAGCTACTTTCATGCCATGGCTAAGGAGGCCAGAACAGTAGAAAAGATAGAAGATTTGATCTGTATGTTGTGTATAATTCATTGTGCAATATACTCTACTGATAGCTCTATACTCACCTGATAGGTTGTCAAAGATAATTTTTAGAAGGGTGATTCTTTGACATGGGGCTACTTAGGTTTCTTTTCACTAATATTTCTTTTTAGTCTATGTAGTTTTAAATGTTTGGTTTTTTGCTGTGGAGAGTAGCAGAGGGTTTCTCATTATTTTTCCTTTTGAGAGTATAAAAGATTTTCCTTCTACTAAAGAACTATAAGTTTTAATTATTTTTAATAGTTAGTTTACAGTTAGTTAGATTTTTCTACAAGTACAGGAAAAGAACTCAACATGGTCTTTTTCATCTATTGCAAACAATGTTCATTTACTTGGCCTCTAGGAGGGTTAGAACAAAATTACTCTCTGAAGGTTCACTTATCTCATTGTCCACTCTGCTCTCCCCCCGTGTGTTTTTTCTTTGCAGTTGTTGACGGGCCTTTACAGAGACACCCAGACTTCCATCACCGACAGCTCTGCCGTGTACAGAGTCAAGAACACCAGGGTAAGGGGCTCCTGGAATGTTGGGAGTCTGATAGTTTTACTTCACTTTGGTGTGTTGGGAAAGGACATTTTTAAGATAAATTAGTCTGAGTGGCTTATTTTTATGAATAAATATAATCCATGTGACAAATTCTGCTCTTGACCATCCAGGCAGCCCATTAAATCATGCCCTCCCCTGCTTTGTTGTCCTTCAGTACACTCAGGACCTCGGGACACATTTTATTAGTTTTCGTTTCTGTGTGTTGAGGGTGAGCATTAAGCCTTCTTCTTTTCATTTATGTTTTGAATAGGTACTACATGTATGTGGGACAAAAATTCAAAAGGTTAAAAAGGATATTTGGTGAAAAGTAATATTGCCTTTTCTATCCCTACTACCCAGTCTTCTCCTTGGAGGTAGTAACTTCCCATTTTCCTGTGTACCCACGCTTATACAAACATAACTGTATATTTTTTAATTTTTTTCTTTTAACACTCTGTTCTGCCCGTTTTATTTTTTTTAATTTAACCAGTATGCTTGTGTTTGATATTTGTTTTTTCTCCCTCATTTGCACCTAGTTGATTTACGAGCTGCATAGTATTCCATTATGTGTCTGTACCATACAATTAAGTCCTTATTTAATAAGAGCCCTATTAACAGACATTTAGTTGGTAGTTATAATCTTTGTCTTTTGCATACAATGTAGCAGTAGATCTCTTAAAGAGTATACATGAGTGTATTTTTTAAAATACCAAGAAGGAATCGTGAGGACTTTGTATGGACCTGTGTAGCACTGTAATGTTGGTAGTGACTGTTAAGCCAATTACAATGCTTAACAAGCATTTGGTGAGCGAGTGGAAGGAGGTCTGGGTGACTGGTTGGAGAAGGAGATGTAGAGATGGATGAATTTGCATGGTGATCTTAGAGACCTCCCCTTCTTCGTTTCCCCTACTTTTCTGATGCTTCCAGAATTAAACATTGTTAAGAAAAAGAGGGATTCTTTTAAATGTCTTAGATTTTTGCTTCTTTTCACTAATGACACTCTTTTTGGCCCAGACCTTTTTAAATTCCCAAGGATTCAGATTTTGAAATATCAGTTTTAGGAGCTCTTTAATTCTTGGGACACTTGCACCAGATTTTTTAAGTGGGGTATCCCAGGGTATGCCTCAGACAGTAGAGTTGCCACTGGCCACTTGTGGCTGTTGAGCACCTTGAAACATGACTAGTCCAAATCGAAGGGTGCTTTATGTGCAAAATATACCGCAGATACTGAAGACTTGGAATGAAAAAGAGAATGTAAAATGTCGATAATGTCTTGATTTTCTTATTATATGTTAAAAGGATAATTTACATATAGTGTGGGGCAGAAGTAGGTTTATAGTTAATGAGTATGTGAAACAGTTTATTCTTGTATTATTATTTGTTAATAATTGGATTATTTTCCATACAAACAACTGTAAACCTATTTTTGCCCCATCCGGTATGTTGATATTATTAAAATTAATTTTAGCTATATCTTTTTACTTTTTTCAAGTTTTGAGAAAATTTAACATTACATATGAGGCTTGCATATTTCTACTGAATATGTAGAACATTCCTCCCTTCTTTTTTTACTCCTCTCTCCCCCCTTATGTTTGAGATCTAGTCTCTGTCTCTTAGGAGTAATGCATCTGGTAACGTATCTTCTGGATTATTTCTAGTGTTCGGTGCAGGGCTGATAATGAAATGTGGCAGCGGGTCCCAGCCTGAGGTCCCTAGGCTCTTACCTCTTTTTCTTTTAAAAAGGCCAATACACATCATATTTTTACCCCTAAAAGACTGCACAGACTAAGAGTCAGGCCAGAATGAATCCAACTATATGTATGTCAGATTGAGTGATGTGGACTCCCTCCTGCTAAGCAGTGGTTAAGACTGGCTGTGGATAAGGTAGAGCGTCTGGGAAGTGATCCATGGGCCTGACCATACGTGTGCCAGAGCTGTATCTGAGAGTCTTACCATTGAGCACAGCCACGTCCACATTGAACCTGAGCTCAAGAGTGAGTAGCACTGAAGTGGATGCTTAATGAGTCTGCTCAGTAGGGGCACAACCCCTCCCTGTTCGAATGATTGTTATCTGAATCAAGAATCGACACAAAATATTGACAAGATTGGCACAAATGGTGTGACTAGTAGACACATTTAAAGTTAAATTATGGTGGAAATGTAAAAGAATGTTTTGTTACAGAGATCGGGGATCCCTATAATGGTGCTATGCTGTGTGGTAAAGTATAGGGTCTTATATAATTTAGTTTGTGAATATTGATTACTGTTTTTCACATGTTTTTTGCTTTTATTTATACCAGCGTATTTCCCTAGCCTTAGATGGACCACTGTTCCCTGACTTCCCCAGACAGGGTCCAGTTTCTCATTACCCTCAGAACATTTGTCAGAGTTGGAATTTTACCCCTACATACATGTAATTTTACATTGTTGATCTTTCTGATTATATTACAAGCCATGTTAGAGCCGGGACTGTGTCTGGTTTTGCTCATTGTTCCTCGACTGATGATTCATAAATAGAAGATGCTTAGTGAACATTTGTTTGATTCATTCATTAATTAGAGTGAACATTTTTTGATTAATTAATTGGCCTGAAATCTGATATGAAAGGTTTGTGTTGTGAATGTGAATCAGGACCGAAACATTAACTTAATGTTACTGCTGCCATCCTTAGGGCACTAGCCTGACCTTGATCGACCTCCCTGGCCATGAGAGCTTGAGACTTCAGTTCCTAGAGCGGTTTAAGGCTTCAGCCCGGTGAGTAGAAAGTGGAATGAGTTTGTCTGAAATCTGTCAAGACCACCCATGTTGTTTGCTCTGAGGGTATTCGGGAAGCAGCCTGGTGTCCTGGAGTGGAAAGCGCACGGAACCTAGAGTCAGCCAGTTCTAGGTCACAAGCTTCCCTTTACTAGGATTTTGTGAGGATTATGAGATAACGTTTGATGTGTTTCTCAGAGTGTTCAGAAAGTGTTAACTCTTATTATCGTGTTAGTAAAGTTTTCATTTACTCTGAGGACAATTTCAATAATGTATAGAACTATTGAATCTGAAAAAAGAATTTTTAAAGTTAGATGGAAACCTGGAAGTTATTAAAATCTAATGTTATATATTTATATTTTTAAATTACCTAAAATTGATGCCTCAAAATTGCAGAACAGTATTTTCACATTTCTTTTAGTGTTGTTGTAATGTTACTGACTCTTATTTCCTGAAATTCTGTGCTCCAGTTTAAGATGTTTTATTCTTTAGTTTCAAACCCTGACAAAAGCATGAGAGGACAATCAATATACGAGATTTCACTGATTTTTAATATCTATGAAATTGACATGCTACTTACAATTGATGGTATAATAGTATAATTCACAATATTTTTTCTTTCTTAATTGTACTTGAAATAATAATGTCTTTTAATTGATGGAATCTTAGGTTTGATGGAAAGAGGTGGTGGTTTTTGTACTTATTTTTTGACGATGCAACTTATATTTTGTTATTGCTTCCTTGCCCACAAGATGGTGGTGTTGAGCCATCTATCACAGATAAGACTGTTGTGTGTGATTTTAAAAAACAATTTTTTAGAGTCATTTTAGGTTCACGGCAAAATTTGAAAGAAGGTACAGAGATTTCTCATGTACCCCTGCCCCCACACATGGATAGCCTCCCCTGTGGTCAGCATCCTCCAGCAGACTGTTTCATTCGTTAAAACTGATGAACCTACATGGACATGTCATAATCAGAGTCTGTATTTTACCTTAGGTTTCACTCTTGGGTGATACATTCTGCAGATTTGATTAAATGTATAACATCTTGTGTTCACCATTATAGTATCATAGAGTAGTTCCATTGCCCTAAAAATCCTCTTTGCTGTGCCAATTCACCCCTCTCTCCCCCCTAACCCCTAATGCCCACTCTTTTCACTGTCTCTATAGTTTTGCCTTGTCCAGAGTATCATACATCATGTGGCCTTTTCAGATTGACTTCCTTCAGTTACTAATAATGCATTCAAGTTTCTTCCATGCCTTTAAATTGCTTGATAGCTCATTTCTTTTTGGTGCAGGCTAATATGCCATTATCTGGATGTACTGCAGTTCATCTTAGTTCATCTTTTCATTCATCTACTGAAGGACATATTGATTGCTTTCAAGTTTTGACAGTAATGAACTAAGTTGTTACAAACATCTATGTGCCACTTTTTGTGTGGACAGAAGCATTGGATAAATATCAAGGGGCACAACTGTGGAATTGTGGTCAGAGAATGCTTGGTTTTGTAAGAAATTGCCAAATTGTCTTCCAGAGTGTCTGTACCATTTTGCATTTACACCAGCAACAAATGAGAGTTCTGTTGCTTTGCATTCTTGCCAGCATTTAGCGTTGTCAGTGCCCTAGACTTCGGCCATTCTAATGGGTGTGCAGTGGTGTCTAGTTGTTTTAATTTGCATTTTCCCTGAGGACATGATGTGGAGCATCTTTTTACATACATACTTGCTACCTATATATTTTGGTGAGGTGTCATGAAAGATCTTTGACCGCTTTTTTATTGGGTTGTTTTCTTACTGTTGAGTTTTAGGAGTTATTTATATATTTTGGACAACAGTCTTCTATCAGATAGAACTTTTGCAAATATTTTCTCCCCATCGTTGGCTTGTCTTTTTATCCTCTTGATGGTGATTTTTTTAGAGCAGAAATTTTTTTATCTTTAATGAAGTCTAGTTAATTGATTCTTTTCATGGATATGCCTTCGGTGTTGTGTCTAAAACTCATAGCCAAACTTAGGATCATCTAGGGTGGGGTTCGGATAGCTTCCAAGTTGGGGAACCAGATTGGCTCCTCATCCTTTTTTTCTCTTCATCTGGTTGTTGGTTAGGTACTTTAATATTCTTTGTATTAAAGCAATAATTTAGTGAGTAAATGAATTTCCTGAATTCTGTAAGCTACTCTAGCAAATTAATTAAATCCAAGGACGGGGAACATCTGATTTAGAGCCAGTCAGTCAGAAGTACAGGTAAGAACTTGTGGCTGACCTAGGCGAAAAGTCTAGGTTGTCACTTGTACGTCTGACTGGCATCTGAGGTTTCCTCTAGCAAATTACTTGAATTCAAGGGGGAAGTTGTGGGAACCTCCAATCTTTAGCCAGTTAGTCAGAGTTACAGGTGTTCACATCTGAAGTGGAGAGCAGTCTTGTGGGACTGAGCCTTTAACCTGTGGAATCTTAGCTGTTTCCAGGTAGCTGGTGTCAGGAGCAGTGCTTGGTGGTGGTGGTGGTGGTAACCCTCATCCCCTACATTGGAATTGGGTACGGAACCTGTTAATTGTGGTATGTAATTCCTTTTGTATATTGTTGGAGTCTGTCTGTGAGTGTTTTATTGGGGGTTTTACATTCATGCTCATGAGAGGTGTCCACCTGTAGTTTTGGTATTGCTTTGTCTGGTTTGGTATTGCAGTAATGCTGGCTTCATGGAATGGGTTAGGAAGTACTCCCTCTGCTTCTGTTTTCTGAAAGACATTATAGAGAATTGGTATATTTATTTTTTTAGTTGAATGTATCTGACATATAACACTGTGTAAACTTCCTTAAATGTTTGTTAGACTTGACCAGTGAACTCTTATGTGCCTGGTATTTTCTGTTAGGAAGGTTTTTAATTATTGATTCAGTTTCTTTAATAGAGACAGGCCTATTCAGATTGTTTAGTTCTTGTGTGAGTTTTGGTAGATTGTGTCTTTTAAGGAATTAGACCATTTTACCTAGGTTATCAAGTTTGTCAGTATAGAGTTGTTCACGGTGTTTCTTGATTATCCTTTAATGTCCCTGGGATCTGTAGTGATGTCCCCTCTCATTTCTAATATTAGCAATTTGTGTCTTCTCTTAGCCTGGCTAGAAGTTTATTAATTGCATTGATTTTTTTTTTTTTTTTTTTCTTTTTCAGAGAACCAGCTTTTGTGTTTGTTGATGCTCTCTATTGATGACCAGTTGTCAGTTTCATGGATTTCTGCTTTTATTTCTTTTCTTCTGCTTACTTTAAATTTAATTTGCTCTTAATTGTTCTAGCTTCCTAAGGTAGAAGCTTAGATGATTGATTTTAGGTCATGCCATAAATTTCACAACGTAGAGAATTCTATTGTTGGGCTTTTTCTCAAGAAAAATTTTCTCAAAAAATAGCTTCTCATATAATGCCGCGTTATGGCATGCTCACATGTTAGTTTTTCTTCCCCCTTCCCACAAGGGCTGTCGTGTTTGTCGTGGACAGCGCAGCCTTCCAGCGAGAGGTGAAGGATGTGGCCGAGTTTCTGTATCAAGTCCTAATTGACAGCATGGGTCTGAAGAACACACCATCATTCTTAATCGCCTGCAATAAGCAAGGTACCGTCATATTTTCTGGCAATAATTATTGAGATTTTTCTGAGATTGCTATTAAGAATTAATACAGGTACCTAAAACTATTATTCAGGATGAAAGACAATTGCTAATGAGCTGTAAATGGAAGGATTTTATTTTAATTCTTAAAATTTATTTATACTCCTGCATTTTTATTAGTCTACTTACCAGGCTATTCTAAGGAATGACAAAGGAGTGACTATTATCAATTATTCTTTGATACACTGTTTTTCTTTTTTTTTTTATTATAAATCATCTTACTTTACCTAGTTTATCAGATTGACAGTATGCCATGTCAAATACTCAGTTGTGGAGGGACAGGTAGAGTCTCTCCTTTAAAAGAAGTTTACCATCCAGGGCATTTCACCAAGGAGAGTTTCCAAAAGTTGTTTTTCTTTAACCTGATAACTATTAAAAACCTTTTAGTCACACCCAATAAAACTAGGATTTAGTTTCATTACTTCTAAAATAAGATGGACTAGTGGATCTTTATAGGCCTCTTTCAGATCTAAAATTCTGAATCTGTAAAGAGCTCAGCACGTTTCTCAGAAGTGATCAGGCAATAAATCTGATAATGCCTAGTCAGGAATAAGTGTTAGGATCATCACGTGAACACGAGGAGGGGTAATATCAGCTGTGTGCCAAACTAGTGCTTGTTTCTTACCTGCATGCACTTGGTGCTGTAACGTACCATTTAATATCAGTTGGAAATATGCTTAGTTTACTTTTATATGACAGGTAGGGTATTTATGTTGCAATGAAGGCTCTTGTTAAAATCACAAAGCTGGAAAAATTTTTTTTTTTTTACACTGGCTGGACTTATATATTGATTTAAAAGATCTGTAAGGAGTGGGAAACTTTCATGAAGGAGCTAGTCAATTTTATAGTCACCAGCTTGATATATTTGTAAGCATTACAGAAAAACCCATACAACCAAATGTAAAGTTTACTTCGGTAATGAAGCTACTAGCGATAAAAAGCATTTTTTAAAAGTAAAGGTGTGGGGAGCAGAAATTTATTGGTTTAAATAGGCCTTTTCCATATGTACACGAAGCCTTGGGGAAAAGATCCTTTCTGGTTTGAATTATAACAGGGTCTTCATTTCTTTACAGACATTACAATGGCAAAATCAGCAAAGATAATTCAGCAGCAACTTGAGAAAGAACTGTAAGTATGAATAAGCTCTGTTGGTTAATATCTAAGGACAGCTTTACTGGGTATAATATTCTTGGTTGGCAGTTTTTTATTTTCCTTTCAGCATTTTGAATATATATCATCCCACTCTTGGTCTGCAGGCTTTTAGTCTTACGTGATTTCCTTTGTTTGTGACAATTGGCTTTTGTCTGGCTGCTTTCAAAATTCTGTCTGTCTTTGACTTCTGTCAGTTTGATTATAATGTGTCTCTGTGAAGCTCTCTTTAATCTATTCACAGTTCTTTGGGCTTCCCTCCCAGATTTGAGGTTTTCTGTTATTCTTTTTTAAATCCTCACCTGAGCATATGTTTATTGATTTGAGAGGAGGAGAAAAAGAAACATTGGTTACCTTCCATACACACCCTGACTGGGGATCTCACCTGCAACCTATGTATACCTAAGTATGTGCCCTGACTGGGAATTAAAGCCACAACCTTTTTCGTGGCTAGGATGACACTCCAACCAACCCAGCCACCCAGCCAGGGCTGTCGTCATTTTTTAAATAAGTTCTTGGCTTCTTTGTCTTTCTCTGTTCCTTCTGGGTCTCCCATAGTGATGTCGCATAAGTTATGTGGGCGTTCTTCACTCATTTCTTTTTGATCTGCTCATTGGGTGATTTCAAGTCATCTGTCTTCATGCTCTCAGATTCTTCTGCTTCTGGTTGATCAAGCCTGCTGCTCTTGAAGCTCTGAATTTTTTACATCAGTCACTGTGTTCTTCAGTTTCAGAATTTTTTTTATGATTTCTCTTTCTGTGTAACTTCAGTTTGCTCATACATAGTTTTCTTCATTTTGTTGCATTGTCTGTGTTCTTTCGCAGCTCCCTGAACTTTCAGCTGTCTTTTCTGAACTCTTTGTCAGGCAGTCTGTAGATTTCCATCTCTTCAGGGGCAGTTACTAGAGCTTCATTTTGTTTCTTCAGGGTTGTCATGTTTCCCTGATTATTCATGGTCTTTGTGTCCTTGCATTGGTGCCTGCACATTTGAAAAGTACATACTTTCAGTCCTTGCTGACTGGCTTTGTAAGAGAAAGCCCTTCCATAGTCAGTCCAACCAGAGATTTTGGGTGGGCTTGCTGCCAGAGTCCTTGGGGATGATGGCCTGGCACCAGGGTCCATGGGCGGATGGGAAGCTGGTCTGGTACCAGGGTCCACTTGGGCAGACCTGTAGCCTTGATCTGTCGTGTCCAACCAAGCACCTCAGTCTGCTGGAGCTGGCCTGCGCAGGGGTCCACTGCGGTAGGCCTGGAGCCTGGAGCCTGGATCCAGCGGAGGGTGCCTGGGGCAACTGGGGCCGGCCTGGTGCTGGGTTCCACAGCACAGTGGGTACTTACTTCACCCTCTTTACCCCTTGTGGAGTGCATGTCTCCACGCTGCACTGTACAAGCTTGCAGCAGTAATCTTGGTAATGTGAGACTATCCTTTCCACCCTCTTCAGTGCATCTTTTGTTTCTGTGCCACACCCAGGTGCTCTGACCTAGATTCCTTAGCTCTCATGAAGATGTTTGCATGCGTGGATGGCTACTAAAATTGATGTTTCTGTGAGAGGACTTGTGCAGGAAACTGCTCTTCTGCCATCTTGCCCATGTCACTTTCAATGGCTTTTCTCCCTTTTGAAGTTGCTTATTAACCATACAGTTGTTTTTGAGACTGTATGGTGTTTGTCATTAGGCTAAGGAAATTGAAACATGGTTTGGTGTTTCTAAATATTCTGTTGTAATTGTTGGAAATTACCTTTGGGAAAAAAGCAATCATATTATTTGTGTATTCTCTCTCTTTTTTTTAACAGTATAGTCCAAGTCTTCCCATGTTTAAAACACAAGTTTCCTTAATCTGTTTGCTTTTCACTTTAAAGAGCCATAGAAAAACAATATAGGAAATGCTGTGTTGGAATGAAGTGAAGGAAAATTTAAGAAGTTGTAAAGATTAGTATCAGTTAAATTGTAATTTTAGTTTAAGCCCGTGTTAGTGGGCATTAGGCTCTGTCAGCTTTGAGGCATTTCAATCTTCTGAACAACAAGGTTCACTGTATTTACATGGCCTTATGGCAAAAGCTGAATACATGTAGTGTTTGGGTTTTTCTTTTTTTAGTTATAAAATATCTTATATATAAAGGAATATATGACACGTATATTGAGTGTAAAGAATACTAAAATACCCATGAAACCCACCTCCCTGCTTAGATGCTCCTTCCCGAAAGTGTTAGGTTCTATATATGTGCCCTTCCCAAAAGGGCATGTGTTCCTCTGCCTCTGGAGAGCAGAAAGAGTGGGAGTAGACAGATGATGCATTGTTTATTACCGCCAGCAGGTGGCAGTAAGGCGATTTAAATTGCCAACGGTTTAGTGGTTAAAGAGATTGGAGAATAGTAATTGTGCCCAAATAGGATAGGATATGAGAATCTGGAGTTTGTGGATTTCTTAACTCTATATCCAGAAGACTCCATATAAATATAAATACCTTATCTACCCACATTTAAATTTCAGAAATTTGTTTTTGTAACACCTGTAGCATATATTTAAAATATACGCAAATATTTAAAAATGGCACGAAGCAGCAGATCCTTGTGGAAAGGGACCTTGGGCTGAAAGAAGGTTGGTGTGGCCTGGGCCCCTTCCTGCTGTTGTCTAGCTGGGTAAGATGGACCCTCGTCTTCCCTTTTTGTCCAAGAGTGATCTGTGAATGCACAGGATTATTCCACAGTCATAATAGTGTAATCAACAGTTTTATGATTAGGTGTTTAAGTGAGTGCTGAAACCTTCAGGAATGACTTGATTTCCTAAAGCCCACTCATTGCGGTATTAAAAAGGAGCACGTTCTGCTTGCTGACCCGTCTTCCTTCTCCTCGTAGCAACACCCTGCGGGTCACCCGCTCCGCCGCCCCCAGCACACTGGACAGCTCCAGCGCAGCAGCGGCCCAGGCTCATCTGGGGAAGAAAGGCAAAGACTTTGAATTCGCACAGCTGCCCCTCAAAGTGGAGTTCCTGGAGTGCAGTGCCAAGGGCAGCAGAGGGGACGCCGGCTCTGTGGACATCCAGGACTTGGAGAAGTGGCTGGCGAAGATCGCCTGAGGGTCGAGTCCCAGCCACGAGCTGTGAACGCGTGTGTGGTGACTGGCAGTTCTGGAAAAGGGTGTGCTTAGAAACATTTCCTTGTTCTGGAAACAAATTGTCGAATCCAGCTTGGAATTTTTTTTGAGTTCAGTTCCTCTTATTGTTTTCAAACTTGTCACTTTTATTTGACTCGTGTGCCTTCCCTTTGTTAAAGTGTATGTGACGTCCCTGTAGTGTCTCCTTGATGTGGGCCAAGGTCCTTGTGACCGTAACAGTCGGACTCCACGCAGGGAAGGTGTTACCCTGAGGAGTGGTAATCATCTGGGAGGCTATCTTACCTTGTGCTTTGGTCCTTTTTCCTGGAAACACCTGTCTGTGTACGGAACCAGTTCATTTCCAGTTACTCTTGAAGTTCATGGACAGTACATCATCCAGTCCATTGTGAATCCTCCGATTTGTAGGTACAATTACAGTATCGTCTCTCTGCCTAGGAAGACAGGTAGAAGACAGCAAGGCTCTGTTGACATTGGGTCTGTTCTTCGTCAGCTCAGTGACTTGTCCACAGTCCAGCCTCATAGTGCTGAAGTTTTGCAAACATGTCATGGACCCTTGGAATGAATCATTCCCAGATGATAGGACTGTAAGTGCTGAATCTCCAAGTGCCAGGGGTCTGGTGTGCTCTGGTGGGTTCCCCTAACCGGAGAGTATGTGGAGATGTAGAAGCTGTTCTGGTTTTCTGGGTGGCTGAGAGCTCCTAAACTGTGTTCGTGTGCTGCTTGATCAGCTCCTATTTTGTACTTAGGTAGAATGTTGTGGAACAAATACAAAATGAAAAAAGTTCTGTGTAGATTTTTAATTTACGTATTCCCTGGTTAAAAAAGTCTTCCTTTCAAAGTGATATTCTTTGCTGTCTTAAATGCATGGCTTTTATAAATTATTAACACGTCTCAGTAAATGAAACAACCTATCTGGCTCAAAGCAATTAATAGAATAGTACAGTGAGTACAAATGGGAGTGTGTGTTAGGATTCAGGCCCAACTCGTAAGTTTCCAGGGCCTAAAGATTGCAGTGTATACAAAAAGAAACTATCCCTGCTTCAGACACTCAGGTACGAGCCCAACTAAAGCTTAAAAGGAGACAAGGGTGGCTATGGATAAGTGAAAAGATAGTTCCAGAACAGTGTGTCAAGAACCCTCACAGGAGAGATACAGGGTGCTCTGGGAGCATGCAGCAGGACACCTGCCTAGCCTTGAGCGACCAGGGGGAGTTGGAGAATAAAAGTGTGGAGCCGATAATGTCCCAGTGAGCACAGTCCCCATGCACACCTCAGGCCATGCCTCTGCCTGTTAGCACCCTTCCCGTGGGCCACTCTAGCTCTGAGTGAGGGTCCCCCAGCGCCCCCCGCCCCGGTCCCCAGACTCTGCTGCACCTCACTGCCCGTGTACGAAGTAAATGCAAGCTGAAGTTGGGAACGCCAGGCCTTGGCCCTGGCGGCATTCTTTTTTGAATGCCTCCTTCCACCAGTGTTCTCACTGCCCCTTGTTCTCCTAGTTCTTGCCCTTTCCTTAGACTCACCAAGTGATTTAAGGAAGTCGGTGCGAACAGTGAACTAGAATTCAGGGTAATGTGACGGACGTGACATGTTCACATAATCATGGTAGGTGCCCTCGTGAGTAAAGCTCAATGGCTTGTGCTGCTAACAGGTGTGGGTCCCCTGTGGGCGGAAACTTGGCCATGGCCCATTGTCTTGAGAGCATTTCAGCCAGAATGTTAGTTACACTGTTGGTTTTAAGATTTGAGTTTAGCACAGAATTACCAAAGCTTCATTTGGTTTATGCCTGTTTTCACCTGAAGGATATTAAAATGCTTACCTCTTCTGTCAGCCCCTCACATATTTAAAGAAAGGTGGTTACTACCCTGGCTTTTGCGCAGGAAAGTAATCCCACTTTTAAACTATAAAGCCCTAAATTTTCAGTTACTCACAAGGGCCTCGTATGGCATTCATTCATTCAGAAAAAGCCAAGCATTGCTCCAGGCTCTGGGAATACTGAGCACAGCACAATTCCTGCTGCTCCAGGTGCACGGTCCTGCCTGAGGCGGAAGGAAATGTGCCCTTCCAGGTGGCCCCCCCTCTCCTCCCTCATCTCATCGGCGTGACCTCCATCATGGCTGGGCCGGACCCTGAGCACCGCACGGCCCTGCTGCCAACCGCGTTAGTGATCCCCACGCCTTTGCTCTCGGTATCCTTGTGTTCTGGGTGGCCGTACTTGCTGTACAGCCCCCGTAGGTAGGGCTGCCACTTCTGCCTGTGGCTGTGTCTCCATGCCTCCTGGGATTCCAGTGTCTCCCTGAGGTCCTGTTAGCATGGTGTTGCGTTGACTTAAGATCATTTTGTTTCAACTGAACAAGGCATTTTTTTTAAATTAGAGGTTAGCATAGGACCACCAAAGGTGCTGGACAGTTGCGCGTGTAACACCCTTGTCAGGGAGGTATTCACTCCCTTCGCTGTCTGAAGTCGTGTTGCCCTGAATACTGAAATCTTGGGGAATCTATGGTTCGCCCTAACTTTGGAACAGCTTTACTCTGGCTTTCATTTGGTCCATACCAGCAAGTACACGCTGGCTCTCAGGCCTCTCTGCCTTTTTCCACCCCGTACCTCTTCCAGCCTCATTTTACCTCTGGAAGCCAGTAAAAGTCAGGCTTACTGAGCAGGGACGCTATTTCCTGTCCCTCATCATCAGAGGTGGTTCCCTTGAGGTGGCAGTTTGAAGGATGCTCCACAAACTTTAGAACCTTTAAAGGGAAAAGACAATTAGTGGAGTTGAACTTGAAAAAGAATGAGACCTGATGAACTTGGCTTACTCCATAGCCTCAGGATCCCTAGGGTTCGCAGGTCAGGGTACTTCTGATCTTGGCCTTTGTGTTCTCTTTGGATTAATCCCACAACTCTCCTGGCCTCTGGGGCATCTTTTGGTCTGGAGATGATTGAGATCTGAAAGGAGCCCCTCAGAAATGTTCTCATTGGTGTGGGGTGACCTTGGAGGTGGTACGTGGCAGCTTGGTGTCACCTGAAAGGTTGATCTGTCTCCCCTGAAACTCTTGCCTTTAAATGGCTCCCTGGAACTCACCAGAAGGAAGAGAGGCCCAGTCCCTGCACCCACCCTTTATCACCTCCAGCCAGGGCACATGGAGAGCAGGGAAGACAAGAAATCACACATCTGAGAGTCTCAGTTCTGCCTAGAGTTTCCCTGTCCAGCCTTTACGCAGAATGGAGATTATGGAAGTGAGTATGTTCTACCTTTGCCCCCTCGGAGTTGGCGGAGAGCCCAGGTGAGTAGAAGGAAGAAGCTAAAGGCTTTGCATGGTGGATACATATACATAGGAGGGTCTTTGTGGAGCATGCACTTGAACTTTTCCCCCCCACCCCCATATTTGATTGCACCACATAGAAACATTAGACAAGAAGCTTTGTGTTGAGAATTAGGACAGTTTATTGTTTGATCAACATGCTGAGTCTTCCACATTTTACACAGTTTTATGTAAAGTCAATGTGGCCATTTGTGCCTGCTGAGCCAGTAAGAGAGGGAAATGCCACCTTCTGTGCTCCCCACGGCTGGTCACTTCATGGGGTGGGTGAGGGAAGGTGAGGGGAGACGGTGACACACACCACGTGATAGGGACTGGTCTTCGATGTCTGGGGGCTTCCCATGGGAAGGAAGCATCCAAACCCTACTGCATCACCCACCCAGGCCTAGAACACCAAAATAGTTCAATTCAAACAAAGTCAAAGGGTGCCCTGTTCTGTGGGTGCCCACAACATCAGGGTGGACCTGGGGGTTGGCCCTTCGTTGCAATGGAGGAGCCTGAAATGGAGGTGGTTCTCTCCTGGCTCACTCAGATACACTGGACAGAATCTCAAGTCCTAACCAGAGTAAAGATGGTCTGACACCGTGCACAGCAGCCCTTTCTGTGCAAGTGCACAGTCACATTTGTACACACAGGTCAGCGATGGGTGAAGATGGAGACATCTGGGTTCTGACCGCTTCCAACTTGCTGAGTGACTAAGTCACCCTTCTCTGTCTTGCTTTTCCTGCCTGTGAAACCGTTATGAGACCTCCGCTTCACTGCTGTAGCCAGGTGACAATGCCTCACATTCTTGGGGAAGAGGTAGTTTGGAAACTAGTGAGCATACAACTCTGTTTGGTTGATGCAGACAGACTTTTGTTTAGCTGCCCCTCACGTGGCTCAGACACACCTCACAGTCCTCGGCTACCTGTTCTCACATCCTGACATCCTCACCTACCTTCCACTGTGTGAAGGAAAGAGGCTGCTCTGCTTGAAGGGCACCGAAGCCAGCGGTGCCATTACTGTCACACCTGGTGCTTGAGGGCAGGGGCTCCCAGCACTGGCTGGCCACATTGCCCTCAGCCTGTGTCTGCATCCTGAGCTACCACCAGTGCAATCCTCATTTCTGTTGCCTGGGACACCTGAACTGACCTGGCCATTGCTCCTTGGACCTGGGAACATTCCAGAATGTTTGGGGATGCTGACAGGAAGGGAGCAGTGACAGTGACAGCAGGGAGGCCTCCAACCAGAAGAAACTGGCTCATAATCACCAAGCGTGCTCACCTCGGACTACACAGCTGCACTTCTCGCACTCAAGCTGTTCCCATCACACTTTCGTTCCGGCGTGTGTGCATTTAGAACACGCTATGCGCTTTTCCCATCTTATGCTCAATTTTCCAGTGCCGGCAAAACAGGAGTTTACTGGCAGCTTTTCTTTGACATCCCCAAAGAAAAAAAGAAGGCCTTAAAGATGACCCTGCTCATCTCCCAAGTCAGGGGTAGTCTTTGAGATCATTTCCTAAAAGGATTCCTCCACTTTGCCTCGTGCTAGCCCATCTGGATTCGGCAAAGCTGACACCGTCACTGGGGACGCTGTGGCAATTTCATGACATCTTCGAGGGAACCTGATCTTTTTGTTATTGAACCTTAACTCTCTGAGTCAAAATTCTACCTGCAAGCAAGAGGGCAGTGATGGCACCCGCTCAAAATGAGAACCAAAGAACCAGTGCACTTCCGCGCAAGAGGTCTGGCTGCCCTGACACGCCAGGAAATCAGGGGTGCGATTGGGCCTGAGGACAGGAGGGTCAAGGAACGGGATGGCACCACCAAGATGCAGACAAGATGAGGCAACTGCACTCACCCGCAGAGGCGCACGGGGCCGGGGAGATCCTGACTCGGGGGATGCTGTGTACGTGCCAGGAAAGGCCGGCTCACAGAGGCCACGGCAGCCACACGACAGCTCCCGTGTCCCTCACTGCTCCTGTAGGCCAGGGAGAATAGAGAGCTCGTGGTGCCTTGAGTACGTGTGCACATGAGGAGGGAACTGAGTGTCTACCTTTTTTTTTTTTAAATAGGAATGTTTTAAGAAAAGCTACTCTTTAGTACCAAGAAAATAAAAATCCACCGTGCATTCATTCACTGAGACCCAGTGCAGATCCCTGCAAATGAGGCTGTCCCAGAGACCACAAGCAATGGCCCTCACTGCCACCCAGGCCCGATGCTGTAACACGGACTCCTGTGAATTCTCACGAGGTAAGTAAGCGCTCTTCCAACAAGCACCACTGGGGGGTGTGCCATGGTGGGGGGGCTCTGGCCCACGTGGCGTGCACACCCGTGCGTGTGTAAGTACATAGAGGGAGAAATGGTGCACATATTCCTGTGGGCTATTTTTGCCTGTAGTTTAACACATCTATGTTACTATTTTATTGATGGCAAGACAATCACAAGTTTTTCGACAATATTAAGTACTTCTTATTTCAACACGTTGCAGTACTTTTGAATTTCCAAAACTGTTATCACAATGCAAGTTCCAACTTGAGAGCAGGAAAAACAAGAATATACATTGAGCACATGTACCTCTGAGAATGTGTGTGCGGAAGGTGTATACACAAGTCTATCTCTATATATAATTATGTACACACATAGAAAAACTAAACACACGACACCAGAATTACGTTTGTACGTTGGTCTTTGCCTTTAGGAAGAGGAGCTCAGTGGGAACTCCGCTCCCTCTTTTCTTCACCTGAAGATGAATTTCTCTTGAAGGATCAGCTCTGACACCCAGTCTCCTTAGCGGAAAGTGCGTGGCAGGCCCACTGGACAAACGGCGAGTCCTGCCATGTTTCGCTGCACTTACTGGCTGCCATTTTGGATTCATTTCTGAGAAGTTCCAAAATTCATTGCAATACCCTGTTTGAGCTCTGCTTTGTGGAGGAATTCACCCCCTATCATACCCTGGATGGTCATTTAGCTCACCTGTGACATGCCCAAGGGCAGCGCGGAGGAAGTCAGCCAGCTTGGAGGGCGGAGTTCAGGGGTTGCTGCTCTCCACCTGGCTTTGGGCAGGCTCGGGGTTGGTGAGACTGGGTCTATTTGGAATACCGGCCAAGCGGGTTCAATACGTAGAAGACAGAGTTCCCTTCAGAGATTTTACAGGTCCTCAGACTTAGCTCTTCTCAGAAATGAGTCAAAAATGGCAAAGGCGGCCCTCTCCGGGCGGCCTGGTGGAGACCCCACCGCAGCCCTACTCTCAGGCAACCAGAGTGTGGGCTCACTGGCCACAAAGGTGTGTGCACAAAGATTTCAAACACACTGAGCCAGTGGGGCAAAAACACATCAAGAAGTTGGCTTTTCCAGAACAGCACTGAACAGTATTAGCAACCAAGGATCTGAGAACATGCCTCTTTAAGGTAGCGGTTCTGCAGACAACCTTCCCTGAGCGCACACAATGAGCCTCTTTTTGCTCTTCTCATAGACTCAACCCAGACATGTGCGCCGGACACTGGGCCGGTTGGCTAAAACATTTTCAGAAGTACACACGGTGCCCCATGTCTGTGAACCAAGCACACGTCAGCACTGCCCACAGCTGCCAACAGTACCCCGTCCTTCCTTCCGATGACCTCTTGCTCTGCCAATCACTGGGCCGCCACAGAGAACATAAGGTTGCCTGTGGCAGGTGCCCTCCGCCCCCTTCAAGGTTTTTCAGGGAGGGGAAGGGAGAAGCAGAAGCCATTGCAACGGGGCCTGCTGCTGGGCTCCCTGCAGTCCACAAGGCCTTAATGTCAGCTCAGGGCCATGCCTGATGTGCCCCTCTGGCCACAGGAGAAGGACAGTGTCAGAGCTGCCTCCTCAGAGGCTTTGTTCAATCAGTGTTTGATTTAACCAGGCAGGACCTGTTTGGTGAGGCCTGGTGAGTCTGGGCCAGATGGCCCCGGACTGGAGCCTAATTAAGTTGGGGGGTGGGAGGAAGGCAGAGGTGATGGACAGTTCAAAGAGGACAGGACCGAGGAGGTGTGTGGAAAAGGTTCTCTGTAAGTTTACAAATATACAAAAACAAAAAAGCACATCTTTCAAATAAAAATGACTACGTTTTTCTCTGGCAAAAAGTTGTATACACATGATTTAAATTTTTTTTAAATTTTAACAGTTTTTGGCAATCTTAATAAAGTACAATATATTACAACCAAACCAAAAAATAGTTGTTTAAGTAACAGCTGTTAAGAGTGACGTGATCCCTGATGCCCAGCCTCCCTCCCCACCCCACCCTACTCCTACAGACAGAGAGAAAAGAAAAATCCTCCCATCTTGATAAGCTCATTTCCCACCCCCCTTTAGGAAGCTAACCAATAGGAAGCAACACAACAAGCGAGTAGTGTCGGAGGAAGCCGTCAGGTCAGGCTGCATTAGCAGGAGCAGCCTCCTTCACTGGCTGGGGGCTCCTGGGGTTTGTCCAGCTTGATGTCAATCACTGCAGGGGGCTGGGCTAAGGAAGACAACTCTTGGAGAAGCTGCCACCCTTCCACCCTGCCTCATGCCCCTCCCTGTTTACCCCTCAGCTGCCCTGCACAGCCCCACTGTCCCTCCACAAACACCCTGACTCCGGCCTGGGAGGGAGGATTTAGGGTCCCCTCCCACACTCCCTACCCCTTTCTCGGAAACCCTCCTGGTGACCAGGCCCTACACACTGGCTCCCAGCTCAGGCCCCAGCCCTACCCCAAGTGCATTGGAGGTGGAGAGCCTGAAGGCGCGGGACAGATCCCACGTCTCAAAGCACAGGCTACGTGGGCCTCGCCCTAGTTTGTTGCAGCTGCACAGACCCCTGAAGCCCTAGTCTGTGCGGATCACTTACAGACTCTGAGGATGCCACTGTGAGAAGCCCTGGGGAAGGGCCGCAGCACAGCCCCCAATCCAGCCTTTCCATTGGCGCCCAGAGGATGGTGGGCTGGAGAAGCACCAATCAGAACCACCAGAGGAGTGGGTTTCAAATGCACAGACAGGCTGTTCCCTCTGCTGTCAACAGGCTGGACACTATCATGCAGCCCCATCACAGCTGAGGACCAGGTCCTCCACTGTGCACAGAGTGGCTCCTGGGCGGGGCTTTGGGGCCTGGGTGGGGAGACTATGCAGGGCGGGGCCAAGGACGCAGGCAGACTGTGGAGGTAGCAGGTGCTGGGGGAGCTGTGGTATACAGTAGTCTGAACCATAATGAAATCATATCTGAGTGTAGGGAAAGAAACCTTCCCTGCAGCGGAGACTCTACTTGTACCCATGAATACAGATCAGTGTTCACTGTTAATAAGGGCAGTGTCCCTATTTCTCACTCCCTGCCCCATGCTGTCACTCTACACATCCCTCTGGTACCCCCACCCCATCTGGGAGGTAAAGGCTTAGGTGGTTCGAGCTGGACAGGTCTTACAGACCTTAGGGTTCAGCCTCATCCCTGGACAGCACCCCAACACCACACTCCCCTACCGGGAAGCCTGGGCTGGAGGCAAGGCCTGTGTTCATCCACTGCTCTGAAATACTAAGTGAATAACTAGGGTCAATGGCTTCTCTAGCACATCTTTCACTCACTCATCAAAGAAAAAGGATACTCCCTTCTTTGCTTTTCTCCTGCACATTCTCCATCCCAGGCAGAGCTGACGCCACACGCCGGAAGAGCTGGAGAAAGGGGGAGACGCGGCATGAGGGCCCCCGCCCCTGAGTTTCCCCTCCTGCTCCCACTGTGTCTGCATCCTCTCGCTTCTCCTCGTCTGCCTGGGCTTCACTATCCTGTCTGTCCCACTGGCTGTGTCCTGGAGGGCAGGGCCGCACCGACTTCTCTGTCCCCCACGCCCAGTGCCTCTCACAGTACTGGGCCTGGGCAGGCCTCTCAGCCAGCAGGCTGGCCGGGGGCGCACCAGGAGCTGTGCATGGGTCAGGGTGACCGAAAGGAACCTACCCTAGTGGAGAGAATGATCTGGACCCCAGGAGACAAGCCCTTAAGAAGACTTCTGTCCCACTGCCCACACAGGGACCAGGTGTGGGGAACCAACTTCCCACCTGCCCTCGAGACAAAGAACCTCTCCTCGGGGAGTCCTGCAAGTTCATGGGTGTTGGGGCAGCTTTGCGCTGGGAGCCAGGACCACACAGTCACAGCAGAGAGAGACTTTTCTGCGAGAACGACACAGGAGTGTGAACATGATGTTGTGGGTTTGCGTGGGTATGGCCGCGCGACGTGGATACTGTGAGGAGTATGTGTGGTGTGGGTGTGTGGCGTCTGTGTGTGAATTTGTGTACGTGTGTGTGCGGCATGTATGTGCACACGTGGGGTTTCTGTGCATGTGTGTAAATGTGCATGGGGAGAAATGCATGTGGGGGGGTGTGTGCTGAGGCAGTGGTGTCAGGCAGGTGCTAGCAGACACGGGACCTAGCAGGTGGAAGTGCAAAGCCCAAGTACCAGGCACCAGAAGATTCTGAATGCTGCCCCTCTCCCCACAAACACCAAGTGTAGGAACTCGGTGGACTCTGGGCTTGTGACCCCTCTGCATGAGCTCTCAGAGGACAGGGTGAGTCTTCTTCATGGTTGCACCCAGAGCCCGGCCTTATTGGAGCGCCCAGGCTGAGCGAGGGCCCTCCGGGAGCACCCAGTGCCAAAGGCAATGAGGGTCTGAGGGATAGTCACTGATCTGCCTGGCGGGGCGTGGGACCTGTGGGTAGGCTGCAGAAAGGGCTCCAGAGTGGGGCCGGCAGAACTGGGTGAGGGTGCAGAGGGCCTGGGTCACTCCTCCTGAGCTTTCCTTCATGGCCCGGTCCCTGGCAGCCTTGCTCTGCCTGTCAGAAATGTCAAAATGCCCACAGATTCTGCCAACGGCCAACCTGACAGCTAGACAGCAGGTCCTGGGGGTCACACGTGGGTCTCTGAGAGCAGGTATGATCACGGTTAGAGTCCAGGAGTCTGCACTGCATGGAGGCTCCTCTGAACCCCGCGGGGTTTCAACTGACCCCACCAAATGCCCACTCAGACCGTTACGTGGCTTTCAGAGCCTTCTAGGAAGGGCGGCATCAGCGTCTCCCTGACCCTGACTGCTGGCGCTGAGGCTACCTGCCCTCTGCCTCCACGCCCCCCATGACTTTCCATTCGGGCGCAAAGAGCAGCGGTCCAGTGTCTTGTATGCCTGTGGGGACAGGCAGTTCCCTCCTCTAGGACATGCCACAGCAGCCCCAGCCCTACCCAGAAGGAGGCTGGGAAGGAGGTGGGAGTGAATGGAGCCATACTACAGTCACTCCAGCTGGGGGGACACTGAGTCCTGGAGCTTTGGGGCTGCCACACTGTCTCTGTCCACTATGCCATCTTCCCCACCTCCGGCTGGCGCTGTCCACAGGAGGTGAATCTGAATTGCACCCGGGCCCAGTGCTGTCTGGGCAGCTTGTCTAGTGTTCCCGAGCACCAATGGGTGTGGCCAGGCAGAACTGACACCCCAGCCAAGCCATGCTCCTCACTCAGCGTCCCCTCCCCATGCCCCAGGCACCCCTCCCACCACACCTTTACTGGTGCTGTCCCCCTTGCTTGGGATGCCTGCCCTCCTCATCAGCTCTCCAAGTCCTGTCCTTCTTGAAGGCAGGGGCTCCTAACCTTTTGTGAAGCACATGCCCCTCTGGCAATCTGGTGACACCTACACATGGCTTCTAAGTGTGTGACATCACTTACACAGTGGCATGAAGGAAACCATTTAGTATTGAAACCCTTAGGATATAAACTTGGGATGGAGCATGAACCTGTGAAACAGCAAGTGCTGGCAGTGTGTCTAACAGCCACTGTGATGCTGAAGTAGTGACGGGTGTCAAGTTCAAGACACCGCAACTCTGCAAGGTGGTAAGAACACAGCTGTGATCTCTATGTGATAAAGCCACAGAGCTGCTGCTGTGGCAGTCTTGCCTCCTTCATTCATCTCTGAAGGTAACAACACGAAACAGCAGTCAGATTGAAGTGCCGATAAAGCTGTAGTTTTTCCAACCCAAGACCGCTGACCTGCTGAATTGCATCCATGGACTCTTTGGGGTCCGTGGACCCTCTATGCTTCTTTGATAGTTCTGGCCGCCCAGGCCTGTCCCCTCCTGAGAGCTCTAGTGCACCGTGGCTGGGCTTCTAGCTCCAAGCCTGCCTGGCCCTCCAACCCCTCAGCACTTGCCAAGTGCAAGGCATGAACCCCTGTACCTCCATCCCTAAGATGCCAGGGAAACAATGCTTCTTTCAGCTACCTGCAAGCTGGGGACTAGACACTCACAGAATGCTACAGGGGCCATGTGGCCAGCGGCTGTGGGGTGTCTAATGGTGACATCCTCGGACAGCCCCTGAGGGCCAGTGTTCCTTCCTTCTCGCATGCATGCGTTACCACCTCTGGAGGTAAACTTGCTCCTCATTAGATGGGGTGATGGGCACTCTGGCTGCCTGCCCCAACCCAGTCACTAGCCCACTGGGGAGGCAGGGCGGAGGCTGGGGCTGACCACGCCGAAAGCCACATGTGGGCCCTGTGGCCAAGCTGGGCCACGGGTCAGCACCAGGTGCATCCTACCTGCTTCACGTTGTATCCGGTCTTCGCACTGGTCTCGATGAACATGACGCTCAGTTCTTTGGCGCGCTGCTCCCCCTCCTCGATGGTTATCTGCCTGCAGGTGGGGGGAGGGGGACACCAGTTCAGCAGAGGAGCAGCCTGAGATGAGGGGGGCCTGCCCAGCAGGGCCGGGGAGCCAGCCAGGGTGAAGGAGATACAGGGCGCAGCAGGACACAGCAGCCCTTTCTCTGCTCCTTCTGTAGCATCTGCAGTGCGGGAGCAGGCCCTGTGGCCGCTGGGTGGGGCTGTCCCTCACGTGCCTGCCCCAGCAGTCGCCACTGCCAGGGACCGTATCTGTCAAGTGCTTCAAGCCACGTACCGCTTCTCTGGGTGGCGTTGACAGTCATTTTCCAAATGAGAACACTGACGCTAAAAGTGACTGCCCCAAGGTCACCCACTTAGTGAAGGAGCTAGGCCTTACACCCCATTCTCTTCACGTCAAGAAGAGGATTCTCATAAAGCAGGCTCTCACTCAGGTTACCACCTAAACTGTCAGAGGACACTCAGGAAGCCCACAGTCGGCCTGTTGCTCCATCTAACCAAGTTAGGTTCCCTGAGACAAGTGGACAAAGGCATGTAAGTGGCACCCACGTCAGCCCTGTGCCCTGGAGCAGCCTCTTCAGAGAAAGTGTCACACCTAGCAACGGCAGATCAGGAATTCTGAGGCTGACACATGGGACCGGGAGCTTCACACCCTCACCCACACTGGTGTGGGCATCTCGTGGGGGCAGAGGCAGGAAGCCCACGCAGAGGTTGGCGGGAGCCCAAGGGACTGCTGGGCCTGCAGCTGTGTTGTGGGGTGTGGCCAGGCCCCAGACCATGCACTGCTGGGCTGGCCCCGGTGCACGGGACTCCACGCAGACCACACGTGGGGGCACGTCCCTGCCCTGCCCCTGCTGGCCTCAGAGATGACACGGACAGGGGTCTGCCACAGGCTTTCAGAGCCCCCAGCAACCTGATGGGACCTTTCCCAGAGGCATGGGACAGGTGAGACAGAGAGGGTGCTCACGACCCATGCACCCTGGAACCTCTTGTCCAGGAGGAGGCGCAGAGGCGTGCGGGGTTGGGGGGCGTGGGGCAGCGTGCTGGCCCCTGCACCCACCTCTTGTCGGCCAGGTCCGTCTTGTTGCCCACCAGCATGATGATAACATCGCTGCCCCTCTCCGTCCTGACGTCGTCAATCCACTTGGAGGTCTGCTGGAAGGAGTTGAGGTCTGGAGGTGGAAAGCGGAATGGCACTGGGAGTGAGACCCAGCTCCCGGGGGAGAGGCCAGAGGTGCATGCAGCCTCAGACACTGGGAGGGGCCGGATCACAGGCCACACAGCCCAGTGGGTCCAGGCCTCCCACGGGGGCTCACGTGTGTTTGGGGAGCAACTGCCCCAGGGCCTGGAGAGCCCCTTGCCTTGCTGAGCCAACCTCTGGGGAGGGGGAGAAGTCACCCCATCTGGAAGGTCGGTGTTACAATATGCTACATGGACTAGTGGCTCTAGGGACCCATCTGAGAGTCAGATGTGACGTTGGGGGCTCAGGGAAGAATGAAAAATGGCACCCTGGACTTGGCTGTGCTTGGAAACTGTGGAAGGGGGTGGGGGCACAGCAGCCCCTAGGAGAGGAGGACCCTACAGAGCCAACTGTCGCCGAGGGTAACTCTGGGGCACTTAGGAAAGGCTGGAAGGTTTTCCAAAAAGAGCCCTCGAGTCTCCAAGTAAGAGGAGGGGGAAGGCAGCCCCAGGAGCAGACAGAAGCCAGGAGAGACAAGGCCACTTCAGAGCGGCTCTCTCCTCAGTCAGAAGATGTGAATGACCTTGAAGAAAAGCACTGACCTATCACCATAGGGCGATGGCCCCAGCTCAGCAGCCCCCGCCCCCAGGGGAGGGAAGGCGGCCTATTTCCACAGCCTGAGCTCTCTTCTGCTCTGTGTCAGGCTGCATGACCCAGCTCCCACCTGCGTGTGGTCAGATGGGCAGGAAGCCTGCAGTCAGGGGGGGTCAGAAAGAAGGGGTGAGGAGGGCCAGGGGCAGCAGGCTGGGGCAGTGCCCTGGGTGTCCTCCCACCATGGGCATGACCACAGCCCAAGGGCTTACCAGCTGTGTTCTATTACACCTGCCTGGGTAGTGGCACCCTGCTCCAGGGCCTGCCCCTGGTGTCCCCCCACCCCTGCCCCAGCCCCAGGAGCCCCCCTCAGGGCTGTGCAGTCGCTCTCAAGGACGGCTGCTTTGGCTAGGAGAGCCGCAGTGTGTGAGAAGTAAAGCCACCACAGCTCGCCCAGACCTGCTCAGCCTCCCCGCCCAGGGAGCACTGTGAGGAGCCAGGATGCCAGCTGACAAAGCCACAGCCAGTGGGCTCAGCTGGCCCAGGGACCAGTGTCTTCTCCCACCTCGACACACACACACATAGAAGATGCTCTTTAGGGGCCTTTCTGGCAGCCAGGGCCAGGGAGGGCGCAGAGGGGCTGGAAGCAGGGCCAGCCCCGAGAGCATCTCTGCTCACCTCCACACGCAGGTCCCCGCTCTGCGCAGGGTCCACCTGTGCACCCATGGCTGTTGCAGGAGGGAGGGGGAGGGGAAGACATGCTGGAGTTCTAAGGCAACTCACTCCCAACCCCCGAGCACCTGCCTTCCTGCACTCAGAGGATAAGCGTGCGCACTCACACTCATGCACGCACACTCACACACACACACAGAGGCTGCAGCCTGGCTGGGGCTCCCCTTGGTCCCTGGAGCCCCTGGGAGCCACCCTCCCCTGGCACCCAGGACCATGCTCACTTGTGATGTCGTATACCACAACGGCCACCGTGGAGTCCCGGATGTAGCTGGGGATCAGGCTGCGGAACCTCTCCTGGCCCGCCGTGTCCCAGAGCTGCAGTCGCACCTGTCGCAGGGAGGGCGAGGGGGTCAGCAGGGGCCTTGAGGTCCTCTTGGTGGGTGTGGGGACTGGGGGGAGGTCTTGGTGCTGGGATGCTGGCACTGCCAGCTTTGGATCAGGCACGGGCCCTCAGTGGTGCCCAGCTAAAGGTCCAAATGATAAGCCAGAAAGAGCCCCCCCGGCCTGTCCTCCCAGTTCTAAAGTCAGGTGCTCACCGTACGGTCTTCCAAGTACATGGTTTTTGACAAGAAGTCAATTCCAATGGTTGCCTGTTAGAGGAAAACACAGAAAAGGTCAAAACGGAAAGGTCTCAGGCAAAAGGGCAAAAGCTCAGTGACCCAGGCAGTGACAGCCAGAAAAATGCGGGACACCCATGCCAAGCGTGGGGTGCGTTCTGCTTTGCTGTCCTGTCCCTGGCCCCCACCCTCTCAACAGTGACCCTTCTCCTCCCTCTCAGAGGAAGTGAGTTCGAGCTAAATCAGGATGAGGCTATGAGGACAGGGTGTTTAGGGAGCAACATAAAACGGAAGGAGATGAGAGAGCGGGGTAAAAAGGCTTCCCCAGGAACAAGGCCAGGAGGGCCAATGTTGGAAGAACAAACACCATCTCAGGACTTGCGATGACTAAGGAAAAACCCAAAGAGACCGACCTTAAAGTTTAAATATAGTAAGCAACCCTTCCCAAAAATTAGCTGCCCATAATTTAACCGCCTATTAAAATAAAACCCAACACCCTTCAGAGGAGGGAAAGAGAATCCAAGAAGCACCACAGTGTATTATTCACAACGTCCCCTACACGATAAAAAAGGGTCGGACACGGAAAGAAGCAGGACACTCAAGCCACAGTCAAGAGAACGAGTCAACAGAAGCAGATCCCAGAGGACCCAGACGTTGGGTTAGCAGACGGGACTTTAAAATAACCAATATAAATGTTGGAATATAAAGGAAAAGGTGAATCTGGTGGGTGAGTTTCAAGTGATATAAGAAAATGCTACAAGAAAAAATAGAAATTTTAATACTAAATGGTACCAGACCTAAAATAAAAACACATTGGATTTAAATAGTATTAAGTAGGACGCGGCAGAGGAAAGGTCAGTGAACTTGAAGAGAGGCAAAAAAAAAAAAAAAAACAACTGTACAAACTGAAGCACAAAAGATGCAATAAAAATGAACACGGGGTCAGACACTTCTAGAACAACATCAAGTGACCTGATATGCATGCAAGCATGTGCAATTAGGGTCTCACAAAAAGAAAAGAAACAAAATCAGCAAAAACAAAAAAAAATTGAGAAATAATGGTCAGAAATTTTCCCAATTGAATTAGAAACACCCACCCGTCGTTCCGAGTAGCACGGTGAACCTGAAGCAGGACACACACAAAGAAAACCCTCCCACGCATGTCAGAGCTACATTGCTAAAAACCAAAGACAAAGTCTTGCTAGCCGCTGGAAATAGAAAACAGACGATACATAGGAAATAATGACAAGAATGCCAGTTGGTTTCTCATCAGAACAATGTAGGAAAGAAGAACAAATTTTGAAAGTTCCAAAAGAAACAACCACCATCACGTCAACCTGGAATTCTGTAGCCAGCAAAAATGTCCTTCAACAATGGAAGCAAAACACACCCAGTTTCAGAGGAGGGAAATCTGTGGTAATTTGTAGCCAGTGGGCCCTTGTGATAGCACATGCTTTAGGCTGAAGAAAAATTTTAGAGACGGAAGTCTGAATCTTTAAAGAAGGAATGTAAGAGCACCAGAAATGGTAACTGTATGGATAAATGTAAAACCATATGATTGGCCACTGATCCCCGCCAGCTCTGATCCGCTATCAGCAGTAGTTCTCAACATTCCCTCTCCTGTCCCTGGGACATCCTCAGCACAAACCGCTCTCAGATGACCCGCAATCTTACTTCACAGTAGGCGGTGCAAACCTCTCCAATTCCTTGGTTTTACGCTCAAATATAACGACGATAACCACTGCAACAATGACTAAACATCTGAGTATTTATCATCAACCATCTACTGTGCTGAGTGCTTTACATGCATTATTTAATCCCGATAACCTGTTATGGGCTATATTCATTAGTATTTGAATGTCACTGGTAAGAAAACACAGTACGAGAGATGTTAAGCTCCTTGTCCAGTGTCAACAGCTGGAAGTGGAAGAGCCAGGATCTGAAAGGTACTTGCGAAAGTTGTCCACACACACCCAGCCTCATCCCCACATCCCGCCGGGCTCTGGGCGTTTGTTCCTTCTCCTGTTCAAAGCCAGCCTCTCCTTGGGGTCCTCCTGGCCCTGGTCCTCTTTCCCTGGGTGTGCTCTCGGCCACCTCTGTTCCTTTCTCTGTCTTCCACCTCTCATTCTCTACTGATTCCTTCCTTTTGTTAAAAAAAAAATTATCAAAATTCTCACACCCTTAAAAAGAAACTCCTCCCCGTCACTAAGCGGCTCTCTAGCTATCCGCCAGTCCCTCGCCTCTCTCCAAATGGTTTGCTTCTAGGAAAAGGACCCCAAATCCACAGTCTCTGCCTCCTTCCTTCCCACCTATTGCTTAAGTCGGACAACCTGCTTTCTACCTCCTGCCCACTGAAGCTGCTCTCGCTACGGTCGCCAGAGGGTATTTCACCCGCAAATTGAAAGGACACCGCAGACCAGACTCTACTTCACGCACTTGAGCCTGCTGACCAACCCTCCTCCTTGGCGTTCTTCCTTTGCTTTCCACAACACTGCTTGTTTCTGGCTTCCCTGCCTCGCAAACTGCTGTTTCGTATTGGTCTCTTGTAGGATCCTCTTTCTTTCTCTGTCCCTAAAATGTTAGTGTTCCCTATTGTTTTGTGTCAGAGACCACATTTACTCTCACACCTTCAAACAGGACATGCGGACGGCTTCCCAATCTACACCCAAGCCTCTCTCAGTCCTGAGCCCCAGTTCCAGGTATCTGGCTGCTTACTAGACATCTCCCTAAACATATACATCCCACATGGAGCCCACTGTCTCCCTCCAAACTTGCTTCTTCTTATTTTCCCATCTCTATGAATGTACCTCCACCACGCGTGGTGCCCAAGCCTCTGGGAGCCCTCCCATGTCTCTCCTCTTCACTTTTTCTCTCGCCCACTCCTCATGTCAAAGGAATCACTCAGCTGATTACTTGTCACCTGTCCACTTTTCTCCACCCCCGGCACCACTGTCCAGTTCAGACCTCCAGCCTCCTTTACCTGAGTAACCTAACAGCCTCCTGATGGGTCTCTGCCCTCAGGCTCTCCCTTTAGAGTGGATCTTTCATACTGTACCGGGGTTATCTTTCAAAGATATTAATTTGACCCTAGCGCTCCTGCCTGTCCCTAGGAAACAGTCTAAACACTTCGGCGTGGCCTCCAAAGCTGCTCTGGGCCTGCTGCCCCTCACTTCCTATGGCCTCATTCCCCTCTTGCCCAGCTTGCTCTACATTAGTAGTAACACTCCGGCCAGGGCTCCACACAAGTATGCCACTCTGTGTTTCTGTGTCTCTCCGATGCTGTTCCCTCCCCTGAAACGCTTTCCCATGGTTAGTGCCTGTTCAGAGTTCAAGATTCTGCTTCTCCACAAGTAATTTTCTGAGCTCTCAGGTTGGCTTCAGAGCCCCTCATTGAACAGTTTCCCACTAACCTGCAAAGACCTCTCCCACAGCCAGTGATTCCCAATATGCAGCGCATGGACCAGTTGCTTCAGAGTCCCATCAGGAACTTGTAAAATGCAAGTTCCTGCAACCCAGATGGACAGAAGCACAATCTCTGGGGTGTCGGTCTGGGAATCAGAATCGCAGACAAGCCCACAGATAACAACTGCCTGCCCTTTGAGCTTGAGCTGCAATCAGTCTGGGAAGGCCGTGGCACCCAGGAGGAGGGGCGGGTGCCCTGCCCCGGGTGACAGAGGGAGATGCTCATGCATGCGGAAGATGCTATTCATGGATGAAGAAACCAAGGCTCTCGCAGGAGCCAAGTCCCACAAGTGGTGGTGGCAGAGGCAGGGTCTGACCCACGTCTCCCTGGCTGCAAAGCCCCTGCTCGTGACTCTTCAGCTTCCTAGAATCCTTTCATTTCTGAAGCTGTCACTGTGGCCTGAAGCTGTCACTGAGTTTGCAGGGAGGTCACATCCTGTCTGGCTCCCTATTGCCAGAATCTTATGATCATTAGCCATAATAACTCAGCAGAGTCCACTTGAGAGGAAGTTCATTTGCATTTTTACAACAACAACAAGAAAAAACAGCTCTCTAAGGACAGAACAGAAACAAGAAATTTTATGATGGCCTTGGCTGGGCCTTGGTTACCAGAAAATTTCTAGCTCCTTGGCATCATCTCTATTTCCAGACACAAGGCACAAGCAGATAGTCCCACAGGACTGCCGACTGCCGGCGGGAGCCCACTTCTCCCAGACAGGCCACGTCTGCAGGGAGAAGGCAGTCATACCCTGGGCAGCTCCTTTCTGGCAAACAGTAATTAACACACAGCCACTTACTCATTCTCAAATGCTTACTCCGTGTTAGATACAGAGCAGAACAAGCCCTGGTCCCTGTCCATAAGGAGCTGATCCCTCCCCTCGAATGCCCTTCCTCATGGTTACTATCATTCAGAGTTCAAGATCCAGCCTTGAACTTCCAACCTGTGTAGAAGCTAAGATTAGCACACGGACCTGTGGACCATGACAGATGGAAAAGACTAGTACAGCTCAGGCTCTAAGAGAGGATGGATCTTGCTTCTGCTTGATTTCTTGAGGAAAGGCAGAGCAACTGTGCAAATCCCTGAGTGGATACTAACTTCCCAGCACGTGAAGATAGGGGAAGACGGGAAGCATGGTGAGAAAATCCCAGAGAGAGGGGATGGGAGAGCTCTGGTTTTGGTAATGACAGAGTTCCTATCAGACCAACTCTCTTGCAGATCATTACTATTATAAACTCTAAACAAAAGAGAACAAACAAGTATCTGAAGGCACTGGAAAGTGATCAAAAGTGGGTTGAATCTGGAGGGGAGTCAACACTTAAAGGAAGGGAACGTCCCTGCGTGAGGTTGCTGCTTTTGTGACTGCTCACTTACCTGTGGGCAGCCTGCCCTGGAGCTGAGGGCTGGTAAATAGCCCACAGTCTTACTGGCCGAGAAATGAGAGGGCAGATCGCAAAGGTATCATGGAAGCCAGAAAGTGTAGAAAACCCTGAAAATAAGAAGGCCATGCTGAGCGCACCCCAAATTCTGCATCTAAATGCTGCCCAAATCTTTGATCAACCCAAGTAGGCTACCTGACTGAAAACAAAACAGACAAACAAATCTAAACAGAATGTATAGTTGCTGCCAATCAGAGGGGAAGAGAATTGGGAATCTGGGTCCAACCGATATTCTTCCAAACAAACAGAAATCCAGTCCTAGCTTCAATGTATAGGATATAACTCAAAATTACTAGGCTTGGGAAGTAAAAGCCACATTCAAGAAAAAAGATAATAATTGGAGATCAACCCTGAGGTGGTCCAGATGTTGGAAGGAGCAAGCAAGTATTTTTAAACAACCAAAACAATTATGCTCAAATATACAAAGAAAAACAAAAAGAAACTGTAAAGAAACAAATGCAAATTTAGAACTGAAAAATACAGTATCTGAAATTTTAAAATTAATGATGGGCTTAACAGCAGACAGGTGATGACAGATGAAATAGTCAGTGAAGTTGAAAACAGATCAACAGACATTATCCAAAAGGCAATATGGGGACGCCGGACAAAAAGAACAACTAGGTACACAGGTAGGCCACATCCTCCTATAAAAGGCCCTAAAACCTTGGTGATTCCCCATGACCTGACCTGCCATGAACTACACCTGCTCTCAAAGGTCAACACAGGTCACACGGGGCGTGTGTGTGTTGATGGGAAGGTACACATGAGTGTATGTGAGTAGACACGTGCATGGGTGGAGATACACCCATGCACACGCAACTATGTATTTATCTGCAGGTTGAAGTGCGTGCGTTTGGGCAGGACTGGGTGTATTACGTCTGCGTGGCTCTGAGTGTGGGGTGGCGGGGGAGTTGTTTCTGCTTTGAAGGTAAAGCCCAGATCAGTGACATTCACATAGCCCTGGTGACGGCAGGAGGCTGAGAGACTGAGGTGACCAGGACCCTTCATAAGCCTGGAGGGGGGGGGGGACAGATTTCTGGCAGCAGCAAACCTAAGCTGTCAGACCATGATCACCCCAGAGGACACGGCATGCGGTTAGCCGAGTGCCCCACTCAAATGGACCGGGGTGGGGTCTCGTGCCCAGAGGGCCTGGGCAGTTTACAGTGATCTCTACCAGTGGTTTGGCAGATTCCAAATGCTGTGCAGGAAGCCTGGAAGAAAATTGGGTTGGGAGTGCCCCTGACAGCCTCTCTGGCTCTAAGCTTCTCATCTCTAAAATGGGGATAATCATAGCTTCCTTCGAGGTTTGACAGATCATGTGAGTTAGACAACCTGAAGGTATTCTGTATAAAAAATGGGGCCTGATCGACTGTCCGAAAGATTTCTAAGAGAAGCTATAGAAACCCACCCTCTGACAATGTTTCCTAGTCTGGTTTTGTGAAACACAGCCCACGAGGTGATCTATAAGACACAAACGAACTGTGATTACGTGCTTCTGGGAGGGGCTCCATGCTCCAGCCCCCAGCAGAGAGCCACAAAGCAAACTGGCACGTGAAGGCTCTGAGAGGTCCCGCACCGACGCAACAGGAATGAGGTCATGTACCCCAAGGTTTCCCAAGCTTCTCTGCCCTGCGGCATGATTCTTTCTTTAAATTATATTTTATGGTTTATGTTATTACAGTTGTCCTAATTTTCCCCCTCTGCCTCCCCTCCAACCAACCCACACCGACTTCCTCAGGCAATCCAATCCGCACACTGTTGTCCATGTCTATGGGTCATGCATATGTGTTCTTCAGCTGCTCTATTTCCTATACTGTACTTTACATCCCAATGACTATTCTGTAACTACCTATTTGTACTTCTTAATCACTTCACCTTTTTTGTCCATCCCCCCAGCCCTCCTCCCATCTGGCAACCATCAAAACATTCTCTGTATCTATGATTCTGTTTCTGTTCTGTTTGTTTATTTATTCTGGTTTTTAGATTCAGTTGTTCATGGTTATGTATTTATTGGCTTTTTATTGTTTATATATTTTCTTCTTCTTCTTCTTAAAGAAGACCCTTTAACATTTCACAGAATACTAGATTGGTGGTGATGAACTCCTTCAGCCTTTTCTGGTCTGGGAAGCTCTTTATCTGCCCTTTTAAATGATAGCTTTGCTGGGTACAATAATCTTGGTTGTAGGTCTTTGCTTTTCATCATTTTAAATATTGCTTGCCAATGCCTTCTGGCCTACAAAGTTTCTTTTGACAAATCAGCTGACAGTCTTATGGGGCCTTCCTTGTAGGTACCTAACTGCTTTTCTCTTGCTGCTTTTAAGATTCTTTCTTTGTATTTAACCTTTGGCATTTTATTTATTATGTGTCTTGGAGTGGGCCTCTTTGGGTTCATCTCATTTGGGACTCTCTGTGCTTCCTGGACTTGTACGTCTATTTCCTTACCCAAGTTAGGAAAGTTTTTTGTCATTTTTGTTTTCAAATAGATTTCCAATTTCTTGCTTTCTGCTCTCCTTCTGGCATCCCCATGATACAAATGTTGGTACACGTGAAGTTGTCCCAGAGGCTTCTTAAACTATCCTCATTTTTTTTGGATTCTTTTTTCTTCTTGCAGTTCTTACATTTTTTTGTTTTGTTTTGTTTTGTTTTTTGCTTCCTTATAATCCAAATCACTGCTTTGATTCTTGGCTTCATCCACTCTACTGTTGATTCCTTATAAATTGTTCCTTATTTCAATTAGTGCATTCTTTGTTTCTGATTGGATCTTTTCAATTGCTGTTGAGGTTCTAAGTTCATTCACCATGTTTATAACCAGTGTTTTGAATTCTGCATCTAGCAGATGGCTTCTCTCCATTTTGTTTAGTTCTTTTTCTGGAATGTTGTTTTGTACTTTCATTTGGGCCATGTTTCTTTGTCACCTTATCTGGACAGCCTCCCTGTGTTTGTTTCTATGTATTAGGTTAGAGCTATGTCTCCCAGGCTTGGTAGAATGGCACGATATAGTACATGTCCTATAGGGTCCAGTGGCACAGCCTCCCCCATTACCCAAGCTGAGTACTCAAGGTACACCCACTATATGGGCTGTGTACATCCTCCTGTTGTAGTTGAGCCTTGCTTGCTTTTGGTACATTCGAGATCACCCACCACCTATGTTCTGTCCAGGGTCACACAGCATAAGCTTCAAAGTGACCTGCAGATGGTTGCTACTTGTGCTGGGCTTGGAAGTGCCCAGGTGATTCCAAGCCATGAATCAAGGCCGGCTACTGCTAGTGCCAGGCCTGAGGCAACTTAGCGAGAGGTACACGACTTGCTTAAGGCAGCTGCTGCTTGTTTGAGAGAATTTAGGAAAATCTGAAGCATGGGCCAAGACAAACCATTCATATGGAAAAGCCACTGGAAACAGCTTGGGTGGTCCAGGAAACTGGGTGGGGCAGGGCCTCAGGGGATCACCAGGGTGGGGAAAACAGTGTGAGCCAGGTTGATGGGAGTCTCAGATACGGTGCCTGCCTGCCAGCTCTGTGGCTCTGTATGGGGAAGGCTCAGAAAAGGAACAATGGCCTCTGCCAGCACTTCTGTCTGAGAGAAAGCTACCCTCTCCCTAGCTCTCACCCTGATGCTAGATAATTCAGTTCTTCCCCTATGTCTCTGATGCCTTTCAATCTGCTTCCCCTGCATTGGAGCTCAGAGTGAGTGAGTCCAAGTCTGTGCATGGTCCCTTTAAGAGGACCTTCCTGGGAATCCAGAAGTTTCTGTCTTCCATGGCTTCAATCCCTGCTTGTTTTTACAGCCAGAAGTTAAGGAGACTTGTCTTCTTGGCACTGGAACCTTGATCTGGGGGGCCTGGTGTGGGACTTGGACCCCTCGCTCCTGAGATACCCCTCCCCATTTATACCTGCTGCCCATGGATGTGGAACCAGCCCACTCCACGTCTCAGTCCCTCCTACCAGTCTTGATGTGGTTTCTTCTTTAATTCCGTAGTTTCAGGACTTCTATTCAGCTTGATTTCTGACAGTTCTGAATGATGGTTGTTCTATAGTTTAGTTGTAATTTTGATATGGTTGTGCAAGGAGGCAAGCACAGTGTTTACCAATGCACCATTGTGACCAGAAGTGTGCTTATAATTCTTATTAGCATCCTAGTGTTCCCAGAGTTTCAGGAAAGGCTGACCCTCAAAGAGGTGAGTTCTAAAGGAGACATCCCTCTTCTACCTTGTCTTGGAGTCTTGGTTGAAGCATTCATTCTTTGTACTTAATTTCACTTATTAAATAAGGAGTAAATTGTTCTTGCTGGTAACTATGCCACAGGGATGTAGAGAGGACGAAGACAACATGCGCAGCAGGCTTGACTTTGAAGCCTCTCCTGCCAGTCTGTGATGCCCACGATACTCCCCTGCCCCCCTCAGCTGTGCTGCATGAGCCCCTGTATTGCCCAATGCCCCTCTGAAGAGGCTGGTCTGCACCCTGCTGTGATCAGACTGCCCCAAACCTGGCAATGCTTACTTATTCCTTTAATATCATTTTGCTTGCAAACGTACTGCTAATGGAAAATGGCAGGTACTTCATTTTATACCAAACACGAGGAACTCAGCAAGCACAGATTTCCTAGCCACGGCCACATTTAGCTTCTGAAGGTGGCACTAAGCAGTGGCAACAGGGACTCAGACACACAATGCAGACGAGTACATTACATGCCTCCCTTTGCACAGAAGCTCTCATTGGCCTAGCAGATCCCCAAGGAAAGATGTTCTCTGAGGCACTTGTTGAAATCTTCTTTGTTATGTGCATTTATTATGAAATATATTTTGCATCCATATTCTGACGAGACACAGTAATAAAGTCTGCAATGGAAATATGCGTGGTAATTTGCATAAATTGACTCAAGACTCTCTTCTCAGGAAGAGAAATCATTAAAAGGAGTGTGTGTGTGTGTGTGTGTGTCTTCCTTTGGTCTTGGCCAGGCCTTGGTCCATGGCTGGGGAAGCATCCTTAAGTGGCAGAATGCAGCTGGGCCTGACAGGCCCTTGACAAAGAAGCTGATGTTTGTGTTCCACACCACCAACCGTTAGATAAAAGCAGCAGGGTAAAGTCATGAAAATTAGCATGCAAATAAGGTTGGCAAAACTTAAGGATTCAGACTGGCAAGTAGGTGCTGGAGGTGGAGACAGAAGCCTCTGGAAACATGATGGGCAGGGGCTGTCCTCGCCAGCAGCTAGGTGCTCCAGGGGAGGAGACTCGAGCTCCCAAGGCCACAGTGAAAGTAACCAGATTCTTTCAGATACCTTCAGTCCCAGCGGCCACTTTCCTCTTAGTGGAGAGTGGCTTATGCTAATCAACACCCAATTAAATACTTAGTGATTGCCCTTTTATTTCCTGACTGTGGTCTGAAACATCCACCAAACAGTATATACCTTCCAACTTTAAAGAAGCGGTTAAATACCATCAAAATCCCTTCAAAAACCACAGATACCCACGGGTATGTGGCCTGAAACTCCAAGAGAGTTCTCCTGTAGGGTCACATATGGATCCAAGTACAATTAGGGCAAAAGATGCTCCAGGTGGTGATCTTTGAAGGTTGTCTAAGGGCCACCTAAGTATAACCTACAAA